>JAQGBR010000402.1:0-13534 GCA_034698525.1 Achipteria nitens | reverse complement strand
AAGATTATTAATAAATATTAATCTAATGAATAGGCGGTCATTGCGGTCATCGGTGGTTAAAAAGAAAATTTTATATTGAAATAAAGGTCACAATAAAGCGTCAAATATTGAGTCAAAATTCAATGAAAAAAATATTAAAACAGAATAAGATTTTATAGATTTAAAAACTTTTGTTTCAAATAAATTAATGGAAGAAAATTTGGTTATATAGACGTCGGAACATAAAAGTTAGAGTTAGCACAGGTTATAACTAAGTCTTCGTCGACTATTTTACTTTTTGGCGAATTTAAGGGCACTTTTAGGTCATCCGAATGTGAATCTAAATCGAACTCCTTTTTGATTTCATTAATTTTAAGACAATCGGTATTAGAATTGATTATATGAGGAGTGCGACAGTCAGACAATTGTTGTTTTTGTTCTGCAAAACACGTCGAACACAAGTAATTATTTTGTGAAGTGCCGAACATTTTACAGCCAGTGTTCACACATAAGGTTATGCTCGAAGTGTCAACAGTAGAGCTCGACTTTGACGTATTGGTCGATGCGTTTGACGAAGAGTTTGACTTTTTATCTTTAGTTTGTCTTAAAAAGCGAGCTCTGGCTGTGTTTAAATAGTTGCGAATCATTTCATCGTAATATATATGACGTCTGTCTGTATGTAAAAGTGCGGCAATTATTGTATTCGAATCTATATATAAAACACTATTTGAATCCATTTCACAATAATTATCTTTTTTCAAATCACTAGAGTTTTGAAGAGTTTTCACTTCATTTGAATCAGTTTTTTGAGTCGATAAAAGTTTTTTCTTTGTCCGAAAAGAAGTGCCTCTTTTGGCAATAGTTCCCAAATTCTTCTTAATTCGTTTACTCATTCTTCCGAGTGATCCGAAATGTTTAGTAATCATTAATAACTGTTTGGCGGCTTTACTGCTGAAGGCTTTAGCTTTACTCAGACCTCCGCCAACACTTGAAGCCGAGGGCGCGTCAGAAGAACTGTCATCCGATTCAAAACTACTGGGAAGGGTTCGAGACTTTTCAATTACAGTCATTTTTGTGTTTCGTTTTTCTGTTTTCTTAGTACAGGATATTTGACTCTCAATTTTGGAGTCTTTAATGTAAGTGATGTCAAAGTATTGGTTCAAAAGTTTTATTTTATCGCTTTTATTGAGAGTCAAACGTTTAACCATTTCGTCACTAAATTGTAAATCTTTTTGGAAAACCTCTTCTCCCGGATCCACAACGAACTGAAGAGGAAGTATATTATGTTCGAAGTCAACTAAAGGAATGGCTGCCGGCGGACCTGAGGGGTGATTGTCTACGAATTGTATCTCTTTATCCATAGATACAAGTGCTGAGAAGTGAGCGGCATCTGAGAGAACATCACTTTTCAATTATTTTTTATTTTAAATTAAATGAAAACAAAAAACAAACCATAAGTCAAACAAAGAGGGGATTTCATGAGATTATTGTCGGGACACTCCAATGGAAGATATATTCCTCCGAAAGGAATCGGAAAAAAAGCTTCGCCTGAAATGATTGAGACATTAATTGAATGTATAATTAGTTGATTATAAGTACCGGTGATGTCCTTAAGCATAGTATCTGCGATCACAACAATAGGTCGACGCAAAACATGAGCCAAAGCGAAGATATGTATTTCTTCAAGACTTTCATAGACGTGGGGCTGAATCTCATCCAACGGATCGTTCTTTTTTCCGCCATTCATTTCACTACTTTTATAATCAGTTTGAGCCCTAACTCTCGGTTCGGTTGAAGCCATTTTTAGCAGACAATCCCATTCCTGACGCCATTCACTCTCTAAATAAATAATATTTTAGTTATAATCGAAAATTTTAAAAATAAATTGAGAAATACCTGAGAAAATGAGACCAGTTTTACAGTTTTGAAAGTATGTCTGCCATTTCCATCGCCTATAAAAGGCTGCCGTATATGAACTGTTTGACAGTAAAGCGTGTAAGGCTTTCCTCAGCACAAGTAGTCTGTCATGAAAACCCCACATTCCTGAGAGAAGCAAATATTAAATAATTTGAATAAATATAAAAAATAAATGTCTGACCCAAAGAGGCCGCGTGTAGTAAACAATTGCCGTCTCCAGTAGTAGCCAATGGCCACAACTTTTGACACACATCTGACCACCAGTTTAGTCGTTGAGCCGACTCTAACGATACGAGTGTTGACTTCTCTATCAGATCCTGTTCTAAGAATATTCGAAAATCTTCGGGATGTATGGAAAGGTCAGGTAAAGTAAAGGTAAAGTCTGGTGTTTCGAGAAAACTATTAGTATTTAAGAGACGACTCCCACGACTCGATGTCTTAAAGTCTTGTGCGAATTCATTGCGCGCTTTTGACACTAAATTGACGTTATCTGTGGCTCTAGAGATGCCTCGACTCAACTTCTTATTTGATTCATCCATCAAATCATTGGGCGAATCGTCTGATTTAGAAATGGCTAACTTTGAGGGCGAAGAAGTGTTGGACGAGTCGTTAGAACATTCAGATGAATGGGAGGAAAGAGAAGGCTCTGAATTGCATTTAATGGTCACAGTTTGCAGACAACTATCAAATCGCGATCTTTTGTCCAAAGAATTGTTCAAAAAGTTATTAATTTTCAAATCATTTGAATTAATTATCAACGAATGCCTATCAATGTCTTCGTTTTCATTGCTATTCAAAGGAAGTAATCCTTTCATAACATAATATGCATTCAGTGCTGACTTCAGATCCCAATTATGACCTAAACATAAACCAAATTAGAGATCAATTATACAATAAGACAATCAAAAGATAAATACATTCGAGTAAATCGCGAGCAAATCCGGCCTCAGCTGAGGTCCGAGTTATGAACTCAGATAATATCCGATCCATTGTTTCACTTTTGGACATCCATTTGATATCTGATTGAATAAAACAAAAACAAAAAATGATTTTAAGATAAGTTTTGTAAAAATTAAGTGAAATATAAAATCTAATACTCTTTAATTGAAGGACTGATTGAAACAAATGAAACGCAAATAATTTGATGAATGAATTGAAAACAAAACCAAATAAAATGTAAACAAATATTTTGATAACAAATTTAGTGTCGATTTAGATATTTGTTGACTCAAAACACTAACAAAACACTAATCAAACACTATTTGTACGCAATTTTCATCCCAACAAACATTAAATTAATACTATTATGACAAACGTGTTATTCAAATACAGTGTTATTTTAAACCAATACAAACAGCTATTCAAATACAACGTTACGGCAGAGGAGTACTACCAGTGATACCGATTGTCAACTATTCTATTGTTTTATCCATTATTTCAGTTATAAAGACATAACTCTTTGTTTAATATAATTATGAATTTCATTAAATTAAAGTTAAATTACTCTTTGGGTCCAATCAATGTTTGTTTGTTATCTTTAAATTATGTTTCGGGAGGGGAATGGTATGCAAAGTAATGATAAGAATGAGTGAGTGATGCGCTAAAAATCGCCGCTCCCTTCAACTCAGGGCCACATTTCAAATAAACTCAATACAAGTTTGAATGAATTGAAGGTCTGAATCATGAGTTACGTCACATCATTACTAATGCCTCAAATATTTTAAATACTTTTTTATTATTTTTCTTCCAAATTAAGCACAAAATACACAAAACAATACAAAAATGCAGTCAAAGTCAACAGTTATTTAAACCAATTGGAAAAACAAACAAAAATTGAATTTTAGAAAACATTCATTAAATTATTGATAACATAAATATATAATTAAACTGAACTTTCAATTAATAACATTTTCTTTTTATAAATCATTATATATTTGTATAGAATTAGATATAAATTAAATTTTTATATAAAAATATTTCGAAAAAACATTTAATAACTTATTTTTATGTGATTTCATTTTGTTGTTTGAATTGTTGACAGAATATTTTAAGCGCCCGTTTAGTTGTCTTTAAATCGTTTTGAATCAAAGCCTCAACCAATTCATTAGAATTGGAATAATTTGGGAAATTTTGAGGGAAAAATTGATTCGATAAAAATGTGGACAATTCCTGTGTCCCTCGCGTTGACTGAATTGTTTTGAGACATATAATACATTCATTGACTAATTGCATGTCTTCGTTATGACGAATGGGTGCCACAAAACAGGCCGGGATTATAGACTTATATATAAACTCTGCGAACTCATTGCTGCCAATCTTTAGCTGTTTATCCGAAATCTGTTCCAAAGGCTTGGCTACCGTCTCACTGACTGCCGTTTGACTCGAATTTGCTTTAAAGACATTAAAACAATTATTTTAAGTCAAAAACAAAAATTCAATTTATTTACCAAAAAATTCCACGAATTTTCTTAAAATTTGAAAACAAATTCGTTGAGTGACCGCATCAGGAAAGTCAACCGCCCCCTGGAATACAGTCATCAGAATTTGCTCAAATAAAGGCACGTCTGAAATGAACACAAATAAAACAATTGAGTCAATAATTTTTATCAAAATTGGTTATAATATTAAATACCGATTTGGAGGAATGGGTCCATAATATTATTGGTGATCAAAACAGCTAATAGAGTGTAATATGACTTCTGAATGGATAGCTTTTCCTCATTGTTTACTGTTTGAGAGATAACTGAGAAAAAAGAGAGAATCAAAGGCGAGAATATCTGTTTGAAGAATGGCGTCAAATCTCTTTGGAAAAGCCAGGAGTGCTTGAATTTGGTCACCACTTGATTCAAGAGAGGAACCAACTCTTGAAGTGTCTTTGCATTGAGCTCTTGATTTACGAGAAATAGATTTTGAATGGCACCCGGAAGTAGAGGAACGATATCACTCTCATCCAAACACACAATCAGTCGGTGCAGGAATTGACGCAAAGAGGACTGCATAACGAAGAGATAGTCTTCGTTTAGACTTAGACTCAATGCTTTGACAAATAGATTAAAAGATTGCAAATAAATGTCTTGTAGTCCAACGGATTTAATCGTTTGAACATTAGAGAAGGCTTTGGAGGTCCGGGCGGCCAATGATATCAAATGTGAGATTTGGTTACAAAACTGTTTGACATTTAAGTCATTCGAACCGTTAATAACTTTTCCATTTTGAGCAGTGATTAGATTTGAAAGTTTAGCACAAATTTCTTCAAACTTATCCCAAATCGGTTTAATTAATAGAGTTTTCATTAAATATTGTTTTCTATTTGAGTCGAAGTTTTGGTTTGAGATAATCAGAACGGAAGCCGTTTCGTAGACATTCAATTGATCTTCGATTGTAATCGAGTACCGAATCTCATCAAAAATGCTTAACGGCTTGTTTTTGTTGACCAGAGACTGACTGGCATTAGACTCGTCCGAATCGGTAGGAATCACATCGAGTTTCAGAAAATCTTGTAGTCGTTTGAGAATGTCTTCAGTAAAGCTCTGCTGTTTGTCATTACCTTTAGATTTGATTTGAGATTTGACGAACTTATTGAACAAATTCGCGACTTTACTCCTCATCTTAGGGTTACTGTTCTTAAACCCGCGTTCGTCTAAAAATGATATCAGAATCTGTGGCACCAAATAATTCAAATTATTTGCAAAAAACTTTTCATATCTTAGGATTAGATCGAAATAAATAGATTGAGTGCAAGAGTGAGGATAAGTAGAGATCGAAGACGTTATCAACAATTGAAGCAATATTTCCATTCTTTTGGTGTCATTCAAAAAATTTAGGTTCTCTCCAATCAAATAGAAATAGTAGAGACCTATCTCTATGTCGGCGAACGTATAGGCGTTGGCAGACATTCGCCAATTCATAAGCAATGGTTCAATCAGTTGACTGCATATGAAGTTTATAACAACCGTAGAGTTCAAAAGCATTAGATTATCGAACAGTACTTTACATGATTTACGGAACTCATCGAAAGTGGACTCTTCTTCGAGACTGAAGTCATGATCGATCGGATATTTACACTTTTCTATAATTATTCGCAAAAATATTAACAGTTTTTCTTCTGTCTTATCGATAGGAGAGTTATCTTTTTTGGTTAAAGTGTTTTTAGCCCATTGTATGTATTCTCTGGCGAAGGGATGTATTTGTAGTGACACAGAATTGTTTTTATGAGACAAAAATTGGCACAAAATCGTAAACTTTGACTCAATAGCACTGGAAATATATGAAATCGCCTGAAGGTCTTCATTGGAGTTATCATTAATTACTCCATTATTGAGACTATTCTTTGATTTCAATTTCTTAAACGCTTCAATCAATTCGATGCCAATTGTGTTCATTAGTTTAGAGAACTTCACAACAAACAGACTGTCGTCTCCGTTGACATCAATTTTTGTATAGATTTGAGAGGAGTCACAAATTTGACTCAATTTCACATTAATTGACTCAACATTCATGAACTGTTCAATCAGTTGGGTTTTGGCCAATGAGTCCATTCCTTTATGGAGAATACCATTAAAACAATCAGTTACTGAACACCGGAATGTTTCGTTTGGAAACAAATTGAATAAATTAGTCATAATTGAGTCGTTTGTTATCAAACTTATGTCAATCCACGCGACATAAGCGCCGATCACTTCCAGACACAAACAGACTGTCGATGGACTTGAATCGCGATAAGTGTTCTAAAGATAATTGTCTTTAGGTTTTTGGAAATCAATTGCGAGAAATAGACAAAACTCACGATAATATTGAACCAAAACTGAGCCAATTCTAAAAGACAGGTCTCTCTCATCACATCTTTAATCAAAGTATTTCTTTCCATTTCCTTAATTGCAATAAAAAACAGTAAATATTTGTTTTAAAAATCAGACAAACGATGAAAACCTTAGGACTTCGAGGAATTTCTCTGTCGGCGACGTCACCATTGATTTGGAGAAGAATACGAAGAAATAGATCACAATTTTGTTTATTATGACAGACACCCAAAATGTCTTTGAAGAATGTGTTCCACTTTTGTTGAGGAAAGTCAACCAAAAACACAGAATTCACAATATATGCGAATTTGTTTAATATATAATTAGACGAAAATCTATTAGAAGTAAACCATTGGAATATGAATTGTCTTAACGCCAATCGGTTTTCTTCGGCATCACTCGAATACCTATTGTTTTGAGGCATAAAAATCAATAATAAAGACATTAATTGGTTATCAATTAAAATAAAATAAAGAGAAAGAGTTTAAGACCTCGTCTTCACGTAATTGTCGATAACCTGAAGACAGAAGAAAACCGCCGATTCGTCGACCAATTGTGGCGAA
Organism: Achipteria nitens; assembly: GCA_034698525.1. NCBI lineage: Eukaryota > Metazoa > Arthropoda > Arachnida > Sarcoptiformes > Achipteriidae > Achipteria > Achipteria nitens. The sequence continues at coordinate 6,276 of JAQGBR010000402.1, read as the reverse complement.
AGGAGACAATCGACGCATAACTTCCACCCGAATTCATCGCTCTTTAATCGCTCGAAGTATTCGATTGTCTTTAAATGGTTAACAAAATAAACAACTTTTGAATTAAACCTAAAATATGTTTTAGTGGCAAAAAAATTCTGACCTCTTTCTGAAGTGAGGCATCACTTCTTAAAGAGTAGTTTGAAATGAGTCGGAAATCCATTAATTGTCTAAATCTAAACGATTTGATGTATTTTTCTGGTCAGTGAAGACAATTAAATCATAGTTTGAAAACTCTTTGAAATCTATTTTTTTGGGGTCTTTGAAAAAAAAATTATTCAACGATTAAAACAAAAGCCGTTTTTAATGAGAAGTGAAAAACATTTGCGACAAAAATATGTTTTTTTCTTTGAATAAAATGTTATTTTTAATGAAAATATTGTTAATTAATAGCAAACGATAACAACAATTAAAATGCGTCTGAATTTCGAAATCGTTTTGTGTTTTGCATTGAAATCAATGAAATTATTTGTTGTTTTGGATCACATTTTTATTGACAACACGTTTATTATCGATACCAACACTACTATCGATAATATACTTAATATCGATTAATGTATAATACTTTACATCAATTTTACAGTTTTTTATTTCACTTACGAAACATTCAACCCTTTAAATAGAAGTTTAAAGACTTGAATCACTAGTTTTTAAACTAATTTTGATTTTATCTTTCGATTAATTGAGTGAAGAATTTTTCGGACAAATATTTTAATTATAAATTTTGAGGCAAAAAATTGACAATAAATACGATTAATATTTTAATCATAATTTGATTTCAATTATTTAATTGTCGTTCAATTTTTGTTTAAATAATAAAAGAGCTGTAATTTTAAGTCAATGTTTCGTCATTTTTTCAAATAATAAAATCAGGTCTTAATTAAAGTCAAGGATTTGCAGTCAAATGACTTAATTAGAAAAAATGAAATAATAATAAATCACTTTTTGAGACACATTTTGTTTATAATTTGTTAAAATATTTTGAATAAAAACATATTTTCAAAAATGTTTGAATTAAAAAAAATATTAATTTGAATCCGAGTGCTCTGATTGGTCACTCTTTTGTGGCATATCTTGGTCCTCATCTTCTTCTTGGTCTTCATTTTGTTCCATTTCTTCAGATTTGCAATGAGAGGACAGGATTTTAATGAGTCGTAACATATATTTGTTGTGTTCACAGACTTTACTCAGATTTTCGAAATGTCTGCTGAGGTTCTGTTGAAGAAGTCTTAGAGTGGGACCAATTACTTCAGAACTGCTCTTATTTTTTAAAGCGGTTCCGTTTTGATAGAGAAGTGTTTGACACCATTTTAAATAGAATTCCAAGTGCTGTGTGGATTCGAGACCGACGGCGAGCGCTCGCAAACACTTCTCGACATAAGTTATGGGAAATGTAACGCAAATGAATTTGATTTCTTCGACGGGAACTCTTTCAATGACTTCTTCTATAAGTTTTTGGTCATTTAGTTTCAACGCTTGCATTAATGCCTCACAAAATTGACTGCAATCCATAAGTGTTCGGCACGACATCGGAGTTATGTCTTTTTCGAGTTGGAACGGATCAAAAGCGGTTGAGTTATCCAAAGTATAAATCATTATTCCTTCGGTGGACGCGAACGCAAATGTTCTCATCGTTGGGGAAAACTTTAGATCAAAAACAGCAATAATTGGGTTCACAGTTCGTTCACTGAAATCATTTTTCGCAACTCCGGGCAGAGAAATGGGTGCAAAACTTGATTCTTGGTCTCTGTTTTTGATAACCGATAGATTAAAACCAAATTCTGATATTTTTCGAGAACTAATATAATCGAAGATACCATCCATTGAAAGATTGAAAGTAATGGTAAACTTTTTAACCAATAATTTTTCGATTACGTGATAAATACAAATGTGTTTTGATTTTCCGGCGCACATAATATACGAGCCATCGATCGAGTAATGAAGAGTAGAAAAGTACTTATTCTTATCGCTTACGACTTCATTTTCGTAATGAGAAGTTCCCAAATCATTCTGACCTTCGATCCCGACTCCCATCTGTTCAGCCGTTTTCGGATCAAAGAAACAAATATCACCGCTAAGAGTGGAAACGGCAAACTGAAGGCCATCACTTCTGAAGGCAACGGAGAGCGCATCGCTTCCCAATTGAATTACTTCTCGCGTACACTTCGATCCTTCAAAAAGATCCCAAATCCTTACCGTTTGATCCCAAGAACACGAAACTAAAGTATTAGAAATGGGAGAGAACTTCAAACCAGAGACCGGAGACTCGTGTCCTTAATATTGAATAAAATATTTAAATTCTTTGAAATCAATAATTAATAATAGTTTTTAACTGACCTGAAAGACATTCGAGTAGTCTTCCCGTTTGAAGTGACCACAAGAATATCTCAAACAAGTTATGAGAACCGCACGCAATGAAATCACCGCCCAATTGATCGACAGCTAAACATATAAATTGCGCCGGTTTTGAATCAGAAGGTGCGGACAGAGTTCGAAAATTGCGGTATCGGTTCAAATCAAAAGCTTTGACTGTTCCGTCCAAAGACGCGGAGATCAATACTTTGCCATTTTTGCCCGGAATAAACTCTAAGGCAGTAACAGGTCCTCTGTGTTCGTTAAACGTTGAAATGCAAAACCCATTGAGAGTATTCCATATTTTAACCTTTCCATCGGAACCACCACTCGCTAATATAGTGGCGTCAGGAGAATAGGCTATACTTTCAGTAATGTTTGTAACTCCCGTTGAATAACCGCTTTGTTTCAAAATGAATGACTCGCTCTCCCACTCCCACACTATTAATTGCGATTCAGTGCTGACTCCATCTTCGATATCAAATTTATTGCCAGAACTGACTGCAGAACCGATTGCTATCCATTGACCAGAATTATTGGCAGCAATGCTAGTAATGGGACCGTTGTTTGACAATTGCAAAGAATGTATTAGAGTTATGTCTGGCATCTCATATAACATGAAAGAGCCGTTACTGAAACCAACGATCAATAGTTTTGATTTGTAGTTATAATCAGAAGTAGTCAAACGTAAAGAGGAATAACTCTTTTGTAAATCAGTACTGAAGTAATACTTCTTTTCTTTCGTATAAACTAAACGTTTATTGTCTTCATTTGGTGTCAAAAATTCTTCATAAGTCGTATAATTTGATTGCCAGACAAATAGCTGTCCGTTTCGACTCAAACTATAAATATTTAACTCATTTGGAGTATTATTTGCGAAGAAAACCGACACAATTGTGTCCGTATGTCCGTTAAGTGTTACCGAATGTCCCATATTTTTCAAATCCCTTTCGATTGGATATATTTTGATTACAAAATCTTTACTTCCGATAACTAATAACTTGGAGTTTAAACTCCAGGCCATTGAAGTCGTTTCATCGAAACTCGATTTAATAATTCGATGGATTTTGAATCTCGAGAGCTGTCGTCCCACACCTTTGAAGGCGAAACCTGGCGTTAAATACACCAAAACCTGGTCTGAACCACAAACAGCGTAAAACTTGCCGTCGGGACTAAACTTCAAGTCATTTATTTTATCTCCAATTTGTTTGAAGTCTTTTCTTTGCAAAATAGTTCCCGAAATCATTGAAATTAAATAGAGTTTAGTTTTTTCAGTGGACACCAATAGAATGGATCCGTTTGGGCTCAAAGACACGTTCGACACATTATATTGAAGCTGAAGATCCAGTGCTTCACTTTTGTTATTCTTTAAATCATAAATCAATAATTTATTTCCGACGGGACTTATTAGACGATTGCCGTCCGGAAAGAATTGGAGAGTTCCCGAACTATACACCGAACCCAAAACATTACCAAATTTATAACTGAATCTCATTTTCTTTTCAATTATTAAAATTCAATCAAAATATATAATTAATTTAACCAAAAGATTGAATCAAATTTAAAAAACCAAAACAAAATGCAAGACATGTGTCACACATGTGTTTCCATACGAAGGCTGACAATACACTCAATACTCAACCATTTGTTTACATTTATTGCCATTTAATGTCTCGTCTGTTGTCTGATATGACAAACGTTTAAATCAATAAAAATAACATTTAATTCAATAACTAATAAATATTTTATTGTTTTTAAATTAATTTTATTAATCTTTTGTAGACTCAGATAAACCAAAACTATGACTAATTTGGTTGAACTCAAATAACTGAAACTCTTTTCCCAAATTTGACAAAAAACCCGATTTTTAAAAGGTTTCAAATTTTGATTAAATAATACTAAGTATTTGATTGAAAAGCGATTATCTCCTGATTTTGTGGTTTAAATAATTAAAAATGAATTATAATATGGAGTCAATTATTAGATTTAATGCTCAGACGACAGGACGCGACAAATTGTTCCGGTATTTCATAAACTAATTATTTAATTGATATCTATTTCTAAACAAAATTAATGATATTTTTAACAGTTTATGTCAATACAGTTGTCGACTGATTTGGTCAGTACTCGACAAATACAGATCTAATAGCGATTCAATTAATAAGCTTCAAAATTTGGAAAACAGTTTTAGTTATTCGCGAAAAGGTTTGTATTTAAAAGACTATAAATTTGTTTATTGATTGCAATCAAAAGCAATATTTATATTCAGTGTTAAACACAAATGCATTCATTGTTTTATAATTAATGGTTTAGTGTTAAGATTGGGTCGTTGTGTGGATGTTATGCATTCCGCGACACAAACAATGCATTTACCGGATCCGACACTTCGCTTGAGTTTGACATTTTCACGGATCGCAAACTCACTCTACTTATTGTGCGATCATTTGGTATGGTTTGGAAGAGTGGGTCTGATTAATGTCGACAAAAATCGGTGGTCAGACTGGAGTAATAAGTTTTGGTTGTATTCCATTACAATGAATCTGATGAGAGATATCTACGAAATTATAAATTTACTTAAACTGAACAGTAATTCAAACTCAGGACAAAAGCATTATTTCGGTCATTCCTCTCGAATTGATGTAATTCCGATCACTTGTGATAATCAATATATAAAAGCTATCAATTGGTTTATAAAACACAAAAATTTATGCATCGATACGTTAAAGAATTTTTGTGACATTTGGATACCGATGTCATCATTAGGACACACAAAACTATCCCCTCAAACAATAGCACTGTTAGGAATGCTGTCCTCATTGATAGCGATTCTCCAAATATTTGATTATTCGTATCGATTGTCTCCTTCTTAATCAAAAAATTCATTCAATTCTAACTATAATTATATGTCTTTATTCGGTTTTCTTTTCAGTCTTTCATTATATATAGGATTAAATCAATGATTCATTAAAATTGAATTAAAGTTTTCTATACTTTTTTTCAAAGCATTAGATTAAATATATAAATGTTTTTTAGAGTATATTGAGATCAAAATTGACTGTAATTACGCCCTGAGAACCAAATTAGAAGTTTTACTTTTATTATTCAATAAAATAACGCTTTTATGTTATTTTTCGATTCAATTCTCATACAAAAGAGTATAACTTTATGAGTGATGCACTCATTAGCGGTAGATTTATCCGATCGCTCAGGGATTGAATGTCAGGACAAACACACAGTCGAGAGAATAATTAGATTTCTTGAATCTCATTGGAGAGAGAATAGAGAAAAGTATTGGTTAGAGGTTTCTAAAGACAAATATAATTGCTTTCACTGCCAGTGCTTTCAATGACTACCTCTGAACGTAACAAAAAGCAATCTTTCGATTTATCTCATTATTAGTCGACTCTTATGTAATAACGATAGGAATGGATTCGTAACGCAATAATACAAAAGCCTTTCCAAACAAATTTGTCTGCATTTGTCAGATGTCACAAACGGTGACAAAAATTGTTTCCCATTCGAAAAGTTAACTCAAAATTTGCTAAAAATTACATTTTTGTGGACATAATAATCGTTGGGATTCTCATTGAATAATATATTTTGTAATATTCTATGAGTTTATATAAAAAAGATTTGAGATCTCATATAAAGTCTTTAATCTCTTTATACACTCCAATAACTTGAAGTAATGAAAAGTAATAAATAAATCAATAAATGCAGTGAAAGCCAAGTATTGAGAGAATCCCAAATTGAATGCATGATTGAGCGAATGGCTGTGCCCTCACTTGTAGTGAATGTGCAACACTTGTGTTACTTCATAAAGCTTTAAGCGATGTTAGGTAAGCAAAATTCGAGTAATACTGCTCTTTACGAGAGGATCGGTAA
>JAQGBR010000401.1:0-13551 GCA_034698525.1 Achipteria nitens | reverse complement strand
GGTCGCAGTGGTCGCAGTGGTCGCAGTGGTTGCAGTGGTCGAGGTGGTCGCAGTGGTTGCAGTGGTCGCAGTGGTCGCAGTGGTCGCAGTGGTCGCAGTGGTTGCAGTGGTCGAGGTGGTCGCAGTGGTTGCAGTGGTCGCAGTGGTCGAGGTGGTCGCAGTGGTTGCAGTGGTTGCAGTGGTCGCAGTGGTCGAGGTGGTCGCAGTGGTCGCAGTGGTCGCATTAAATAAAACCACTAGCCAGATATTCAAATAATAAACATGGTAATATTTATCTGTGAGTTATTTAGGACAGGTTTTGTAGAATAAATTATTCATATTATGATTGATTTTAAACTATCATGATTTATCATCACCAGATAATGACAGGTCTTCACCGCCAGCTTTTATGCGATAACCTCCTCTTCCACTTCCAGTTATAGTTCCTGTGACACCACTGCGTTGACCATAAAGTTTTCCTCCTCCTCCTAATGCTCCCAAAGCACCGCCAATGTTAGCACCGCCACCACCTGTTCCCGAAATAATACTGGGCAAAACTCCACCACTAGCCCCGAGCGGAGTATTCTGTGCGCCTTCACCTCTGGCCACAACAGTTTGAACGTCTTCAACAACCGGTGCAATCTCCTGCACAATACGTCTGTAAGGAATGATAACTTCTCTCAACTCTTGTATGACAGGTCTTATTACTTCGTGAGACAGTCTGTGAGGCTCTTCCTCTGATTTAGTAGATTCGGTTTGACCAGGGTCACCTAAATCAATTTAATATTTCACATTAGTATGATACTTGTCTAGGTTAAGTATTACCTGGCTGATGAACTTGCTGTACAAAAACGCCACTGGACTTTGAATTGTAGACTATTTTAACAGGTATATCAATGGGTGGCACTTCTATCACCTGTAGCTGAATTTGTCCTCTTTGTGACTGAACAGGTCTTACATCCAGTTTCCAATCAGAGTTAACAGCTGCTGGAATAATTCCAGGCGATGATCCATAGCCATAGCCTCCTCCATAGCCCCCTCCATAGCTTCCATAAGAGGCCAAACAGTTACCAATGAGTGCAAAGATTGATAACAACTGAAATCAAAACTCAAATTATTAATAAATTCAATAAAAAGTTTGAATTCATTTCAATGTTTTCATACTTTAATCATATTTTGAATTGAGATTCACTTAAATGACAATTTCATCAGTTATTCACTGACTGGTGAAAAGTGAGTGATAGGAATGTCCTTTTATATCATAATTAAGTCATATTTTATCTTTTGTTTTGTCCAAAAAGTCCATAAATTTTATTAATTCTTTGTCCGAAAATACATTTTTACGACATTTTGTTTATTTGTCTTAAGATAAGTTACTTAAGACTCTGTTTGACTCTTTACTCTATTTTTTATGTAAAATAAAAAGTGTTTTGTATTCTGAGTTATAATTTCTGATATTTTAATCAAAATTTTAATCAAATTTTAATCAAAATAATTATAATATGAGATAAAATCTTAATAAAGTCATAAATAACAAACATCAGTGAAATTTAGTAAAAGTGGAGCAAAAATTTGTTTAAACTTTCTACTTATTACTAACTTTTTACTCTGTACATTTTGGTTTGTTTTCACCTTTTTTATTTTTTTGATTTATATCGCGTTTTGAAGTCATTTTTAGAATCTCTCTTTATTTATATAATATAAGTATAAATTATAAATTGATAAGAATTTATTAAATTTTTTTTTAAAATTTTGAATCTTGGTTACTAAAATAACATTGAGATAAATCTTTTTTGAAAGTTTGAGTCACACCAAAAGTGAGAAAATTTTAAATTACCTTAAATTCTTATTATTGTAAACAGGGATGGCCAAGGGGGTTTCCCCCTGACTCGAGGGGGCCTAAGCAAAATCCGCGCAAAGCGCGGATTTTGCTATACTATTTTATACCCCCGCCCCCTCGGATTTTCACTAAAAATCCGATATTTTACCTTCCCCCTGGACCGACCGAGCTTGGCCATATCTGATTGTAAGCTATAATAATCTCGCTTTTGAATATGTAATTATGGAATAATTTATAAAAATTTCCTTGTTAGGTACAATTCAATAAATATAATTAAAAACTTTGGTGCAAAATTTATTTACCTTGACTGCACAAATATTTAGCAAAGGATAATTATTTGAATCAATAGGTTGATAAAAAAAAAGAGATAAAAGCAATTTTCTTAGCTCTACATAATTTTAGGTTCAAATACAATAGTGTAGTATTGAAGTGACAAATGTCTATCGCATACGTGTCTACACTTTTGAATTGATCTTTGAAATAATAGTCACTTTATTTAATTTTAACTTAATTTCTATTCAATTGATAATATGATATCAGTGCAAAATCACCACTTTTTTGTTTATTGAATTTTGTGTCCCTTTTTATCAAACGGTGATAATTACCAATCAATTAATTACACATCAAATGATGTCTTAAATGTCAGATATCTAACAAATTGCTGATAAAAAGGTAATTAAATTGATTATATTATTTATATTTATGATAAACTGAATTAGTATTGATCTGAAATTTTAACTTCTTTTAACAGATTTAAACATAGATCATAAAATTATTTGTTTCATATTCTATTTCATTTTATTTGAAAACTATTAAATAACGTTTTAAAAGCTGTAAGTTTTGCCAATTAATTAATTTTTACTTGTCTAAATTTTCTAGAATCTAATAGCTGGAGTGTCCAGTTATTTTACTTTATCTAGGATCTTGATATAAGTGAATTATTTAAGTACTGAATCAATTGTTGAGGAAATTTACATCAAATAAAACAAAGTATTTCCTTAAATATTAAATTAAACAAGCTAATTAATTTTATATTACGCCAATGATTACCAGCCCTATATTATTCAATTCTAGACAAATTTCATTTTAACAAATTATGTCACCGAAGAAGTTAACTGTCCTCTTCACGCCACTCGATGGTTGGGGTCACATAAACGCGTGCCACGGATTAGCACAAGAACTCAAAAGTCGTGGCCATAGAATAGTGTTTGCGATCGACAAAGCCTTTAGAGATAAGTTAACTCCTTTTGGTTTCGAAGAGGAATTACACGGAAAACAGTCTGAATCAGCAGAGGATAAGGAATACTGGCCTCAGTTTATGGAGAAATATTGTCATATTCTGCTTGAAGATACCGTGGCCATTGCAGAGAAATTCTTTTTACCTGCGGCTAAAAAAATGTTTGCCGACAACAAAGAACGGGATCAACAGTACAGCGATATTATAAATAGAGTAAAACCCGATGTCATTATAACTGATTCTTATGTTAATTTACCCACTCTTACAAACTGTGGTATTCCCTGGGTTTGGCTCTTCTCAGCCGCTCCTCACTTTGGACTAAATGATGAACGCATACCCCCTCCCTGGTCTGGTAAGTGGCATATTCTGCTAAAATATTCTGTTTAAACAACTGAACCATTAATTTAAAGGTTTGCCAATAAATGGCGACAGAAAAGAATGGCAAACATATAGAGATCGTTGGTATCAACTTATGGGTGACTTTCAGAAAGAAGTCAGTGATTATAGTGTCTCAAAAGGCGGCCCAAAGTTAGAGAACATGCGTTTACATCCATTCAGTCCTTATCTGAATATCTATTTATATCCAAAAGAAATGGATTACAAAGAACTGCAGCCAATGTCTAACAAATGGATTAGAGTCGAGAACTTTGTCCGCATTACAAACGATACTTTTGAAGTGCCCCCTCATATCCAGCAAAGACCCGGAAAGCTTATATTTTTATCGATGGGCTCTTTTGGCTGTGCAAACCTTGAGCTCATGACTCGTTTGACAAATATTCTGAGCAAATCAAAGCATAAATTTATTGTCTCGAAGGGACCGGTGTTTGAGTCACACCAATTGCCAGATAATATGTGGGGACAGAGATTTTTGCCACAAACAGCAGTACTTCCATTTGTTGATTTGGTTATCACTCACGGAGGCAACAATACTGTCACCGAAACCTTTTACTTTGGAAAGCCTATGTTAGTACTGCCCCTTTTCGGTGATCAATACGATAACGGCCAGCGAATTGAGGAAACGGGTCTGGGATTAAGACTAAATCCGTTCAAATGTTCGGAGAGTCAATTACTTAACGCTGTGGACAGACTTGTCTCGGATGAGGGTTTGGCACAAAAGATGAATACTATTGGAGAGAGGATTAGGAATAATAAGGATAAGAAAGTGGTCTCTGATTTGATTGAGCGTATCTATGAATAAAGTTTAAAAATGTGCTTGCTTATTATTTCAAATTTAATATCAATTTATAATCTAATTAATTAATATTAATAGATAAAAGATAAAAGATCAAGGTTATATATTTTAATAAATGTTTTAATTGAATTCTTACATAAATTTTAAAATTGAAACTGTTCCTTTTTTTGTTGTTAGCTATACTTCCTGTCTCCAATCTTCAATTATTTGCTCGACACTCAATAGTCAATTGTGTGATATAAGCAAACAAATAGTTTAATTTAAATTAATTTAAATTTTAATGGATTAGAATTGAAGGTCATTTAGAATAAGATATAGTAATCCAATGTTTGAGAAAATGAACACATTTTATATTATTATTTAGAACTCTATTCTTATTTGAAGTTTAAGTATAAAACTGTAATTTATATAAAAACTTCAATCAATAATTTAGCAAGCTAATCTAATTGAAAGTGGGCTCAACTTGTTTTTCCAATTTGCACGAGTCTATTATTTTTTTAAATTAACATGATCAATATTTGTCAAAAATTGTTGATTTTGGTAATATTAATGTCAGGTAAAATAGTGAAATGTGAAAATGTTCCTGATCAAAGCGATGACGAGAGGAGTAAACCACAAATATTTAAAAACTTTATGCTCGGCGTCCGATCTATTAAACAGTCGACCCCCTGTGGCCATAACCTGAGCTCAGAGATTGACAGTTGTCTGCAACATATGTTCTACGAATGGATATCAGACAAAGACTCTGACGGCCGGGACATGTGCTGTGCTATCTGGGACTCAATGGAATGCTTCGAAAAGCATCTGATTGAGTGCTGTTCGAGTGACAGGAATATTGTCCAACAGATTATTAATGGCATCGAACACAATATCGAGGAAGAAGACTGTCAACACTACAAACGTTATTGTACTAGCTGTCATTTTCCTGCTTGGGCAATTCTAGTTATGGTCTTCACCGGTTGTCTTCTTGTAATCGTTTTGGTGGCAATTATTTTGATGTTTTCCTATCGAAAACGCAAGACATTTCTCCCATAATTGATGCTTGCTCAGATACTACTTCAATCAATTTGTATTGAGTTCAAAACCAGGTTCATCCTAAATAATCATTAACAAGGTCAATTCCAGCCATTAATAAATTTTAATTGCTCTTATCAAAATATGTAGTCATGTATATAAAATTTGATATTTGTTTTATGAAAGTTTAAATTTTAATTTTAAATTCCAAGGTAAATGTCACAGACGTTCTTGTAAATAATTTGCTAATTTAAAATCGATTGATCAAACTAAATTAATGTCACTAAAATAAAAATGAAGTCACTTTTAACATGATATAAACAAATTAGATTAATTTTAAATCATTTATTCAAGTAACAAGGCAATTAATATCAAGTTAATTTAAAACTGTAACTCAACTTAGAAACTAATTTAGATAAATTTAATCAAGGCAAGATCTGTCTCGAGTGTATCGAAGATTTGATTAATGTATGGATCAAATGAATGATTTCTAAAATATTCCTATAAATTAATGTAATTTTATGTCCACTAAATGTTTTGAATTGTGATCTTGATGTTCTAGCAAGTAAAGTGCCTCATTTTAAAACAAATGAACAAACAATTTCATATAGTTAATAAAAAAGAGCATGTCATTTTTAATATTAAATAAACTAATTATATTAACTTTAAATTATTTATTAAAGTATCAAGGCAGTGGGTGTCAAGATAATTAAAACCTGTAACTAAACATAGAAACTAACTTTAATAATAAAATAATTTTTAAACTATTAAATTTTGGTATATAAATTGGCCAAACTTTTATAAATAAACTGTAGCATTTAAAAATAAATAACCAAGCAAGCAAATGGAAAATCGAAAGTATTAAAAATAGGATAACTTGGAATTTAAAAGTAATCAAGATAAAAACAATCAATTTTAGCATTTGTTGATATACTGGACGTAATTTATATTTAATATTTGGGCGACAAAATAGTTGTGACAAAAGAGACGTTTAATTACTGTTTGTATTAATAGCTGAGAGTCTATTGAAAACAATGAGTCTATTATTTATTTATTTAATTAATTAATTGATTTAAAACAAAGTTTAGTCAATAAACTAATTAATTGATGTGTTGTTATTAATGATAAGCATGCTACTTCAATCATGTTACCTAATTTATTGCTAGTTGTCTTTTAAACAAATGTCAATATTTATCATTTGTTAGCAAATCGTACCGAAAATACAATTTTTAATTAATATAAAATCAATTAATACTTAAAATATCACTGAATTAAGTGATTTTTTGTTACCATAAAATGTGTGACAAAAATAGTGATCAAAATTGTGGTCAAAATTGTGGTCAGAATAGTATGCAATCAACTGATAACGACTGCAGTCATAAATCTGAAGACATTGACGACGAAGAAGAAGATGAAGACATCGACGAATCAGATGATGAGTCCGAAGAGGAATGTCTGACTGAAGGCGAAGATAATGCTGAGGAAAGTGGCGCTGAAATGGATGATAATGAAGACGAAGACGTTGACGACAGCGCTTCTGATGACGAGACAGATGTCGACGAAGAATCAGATGAAGAAAATCATGCATTAAATGGTGGTAATAGTCCTCGAGATGGTAGTGACCCCCAGTGTTATATATGTCTGAACCGGTTCTCCGGTCAGGACATCGGTAGTCCCCAATCCTGTGCTGATTTGCATCACTTCTGTCTCGAGTGTATCGAAGAATGGAGTAAAGTATGGATCAAATGATTGTTTTTTCTCCAATTTTCCCATCAATTAATTGCTATTTTGTTCTTATGTCCGCTCAAACAGCAAATCAATACCTGTCCCGTCGACCGAAAGGTGTTTACTTATATTGTGGTGCGTCGAGAGATCGGCTCATCGGTTATAATGAAGGTATTGACCAAAAAGGGAGTCGTTTTTAACATCAAATTGTTTGCTAACAAATGATGAGAAGTTTAGCGCAAACTTTGAGTTTGTTTTTTGATTATTTGATAATTTAATTGATTTTTCTTCGGAACCATTGATTGGATTTTCAAATGTCATAAACAGATAATGACTTTCAATCTCTTAGTTTTCAATCTGATATCAAAAACACTTTTTTAGCAAAAGTTTTATATATTTTTTTGACTCAAAATAAAGACTTATTTTTCTTTCAATGTTTGTTAAGCTCCCGATTGTCAAGAATGTCGTTCCAGTCATCGAATCGGTTCCCGAAGACGTAACTTATTGTGAGATCTGTGGCAGATGTGACCGCGAAGACCGGCTCTTGTTGTGCGACGGCTGTGACTTTGGCTATCACTGTGAGTGTCTGTCCCCACCTTTAGATACCATACCGATTGAGGAATGGTTTTGTCCGGACTGTTATCACCGACTGTTTGGACCGGACACCAGTACTGCCATACGCACAGGCGGTGCCGGTCCCTCATTAATACAACGCCGCAGAGCTATCGCAAGAACGGGCGCTTCGGAAGCGGTCAGACAAAGGATACTACAGAGACGTACAGAACCGACGAGAAGACCGGCGGTCAGACGTAAGACAACTAAAAGACGGAGAAAGACATCAAAACGGAGAACGACTAAAAAGAAGCGAAAAACCACTTCCTGTAAGAAAACTAAGAGACGGACCAAAAGACGAACCAAAAGGAGACGAAAAAAGAGGACCAAAAAGTCGGCATTTGCTTCGAGACGACTGCCCGCACCCGCAGATCCCCGAACCAGAATTGCTTCAAAATTAGGTATAGTTTTGGGTTTTTTAATAATTATTATTAAAAACAATTTTATTTTTTTCAATTAAACACAGGTATAGGACCGCCACCCAAATCACCGTTTGGTTTGCCATCAATGAAAAACGTGTCCAATGAGTCGGTGCGACGGCTAATAGACTCGAGAACAGCCGCCGGTATATCCAATCTATCGTTGTTTGGCTCAGAACTTGATGTCTACGATCCGCGCGTCCAGTCTTTTGAAGATGAAGACGATCTCATGTCTCAAACCGATGGAACTGTTGGTCTGATGGCCAGATCTCGTGTCGGCGCCCGACTTATCTCCAAAAAGACTGATATAATGAATAGTTTAGCCAATAGTGAACTGTCCCCAACCAATAGCTCCTCAACAGACTTATTAACTCAAATAATGTCCTCTCAGACACTACTCCACACCTCTTCGAGGGATGTGCGCATCGCTAGGGATGGATCTCTGCATTTAAATCGTGAAAATAATGGACTTCGGACTAAGAGTTGTGGTAATTCTGGTCAATCATCACCCGCCGTGAGTCCTACTTCTTCATCGCCGGCCCGCAGTCCACCTTCAAGTTCACCGCAACGCACAGACAACTCGTCCGGTGCTCAGAATTCAAGTTTTAACTACTCTTTTGGCAGCGCTTCCAACAGATCTAATAATAGTGACACTAATTATGATTTAAGTGAAGATATCAGTGCTGTTAAGCCTGTGTTAAGTCCTTCAGAAGAAAACAAACCCTCCGATGAGTCAAAAGTGGAACTCTATAGTGATATCGAGTCTGTCGGCGATAATACCAGAGATAATAACAGTGACAGCGATGACAATGAAGACAAAGACCATAAGAGTAGTAAACAAATGGCAATTACCGCCGATGACCAGTCTTTAGATAATGTAAATAATGACAAACCAATTGATGGTATGTTTTATTTAAGATTTGTTTCATTAATAATAAATGTTTTAAAAAAATGTTTTCAATTGATTTTTATAGCAATAGAACCTCAAAGTAGTGAGAGTTGTGATCCACTGAAGGACTTACCTCTAAAAGACATTTTTGTTGATAATAGTTGTGTTCAGTTGTCTTCAGATAATAATTGCAATAAATCTGATGAAAGACAACAAATATTAGAGAAACCGATTCAGAAAACGGCACAAAATTTGCGACAAAAACCAATTAAATCGAGAAAACCGTCGATTAAAGACCTGTTCGGTGACAGTAGTGATGAAGAAGAGGACGACACAGATATCAGACGTCTTCTGGCAGAACAGGGAAGCATTAATGTTCACTATCCCATCAAAATGTCAATTGTCCTCAAGAATAGTATCGCAAGAAAAGAGACAATTGTCTCAAAGAGTGATAAGGATAGCAGTTCTGTACAGAAATCAGATGAAAACCAGTCGTCTCTGCATTTTATTAGCTCAACACCGGCTCCAGATCTGAACAAATGGGTTGTCGTACATCCAAAGGACAGTACGCCAGTGCCCGACTCTACCACAACATCTACTAATGTTTCTAATAAATGGAAATCCATTGAGTCGTCTGAAGACAATCAAATAGGCATTAGTGTTGAGTCAACTAATGTCGAAACTACTCAATCAAATGACAATAAATGGAAACCCATAGAAACTAGTGATGTGCCGGAGACGACAATTGGTCCAGAAGTGGAACAGTTAGCAAATAGAGTGAAAGAGTTGACCACAAGTGAGACAAATGATGCAAATTTAGGTGAAAGTGAGCTAATCTCAAATGAGTCACAAAGTGGTGAACAGTTGTCTATCAATACTGAACTATTGAGTACTACCGGAGCTGATGAAGAAGAGGGCGAAATCAAAGACGACGACCAAAAGGTCAGACGTTGCAGACACGGAAGAATCAGAAGAGATAAGACAAAAGACCAAAGAGTAGACTCGTCTAAGAGTTCGAGACATCGGTCGAGAAGTAGTGAGGGACGACCTAAAACTAAAGACAAAGATTTGGGTAATAAAGCACTCATTGATTGTGACGTTAATTGTAGTGATGTTAATGTTGTCAGTGATAGTAGTCTTCAGGAGAATGGTATGCATTTTAAGCACTAATTATTTGATTGATTTGTCCACTCATTTAAGAGTTAAAGTCAATTGTCATTCAAAAGAGAACTCTTTCGCCAATTAGATGAGTGTCTGTCCACAGATGGGCACACAGTATAGTAATAGTGTTTAATGTGAATTAATTTAAGATCTCTCTAACGCCGGGCTCTTAACTAAGATTCCATTATTTGGTGACTATTATTGCAGTCAATAACAGCACTCGTAGTCAAAAACACATTAATAACAAATCCTATAAAAAATATGACACATAATCGCAATATTCCTGAGCCAATACCCGCTCCTTCAGCCATAAACAGTTGGCTCATACCTGACCATTCCTATAAATAGTGTTTTCATGGAATTTTGGTCTAGTATTGGCCACCCAATAGGCTGTTGACGGCTATATTTTTAACAAAACTGGTCTTTCAGTGAAAGAGTTCTGAATTTTGAATCTGAATTCACAATACATTCACTAAAATATATATAAAAAAAGAATAAAATTTATTTTTAATCCGTTTTTCAGTTGAATTCAAAGAGAAAACATTTGATCGAATAGAGAAAGAGTCAGAGGAACAGGAAAATAGTGAGTCCGTCGGTTGGAAAAAGTTGTCCAACAGTTCAAAGATGAGGAGCTATAGAGATGGCAAACCCAAAGACGAAGAGATACTATTCCGCGAACGAGAGCTCCAGAAAAAGTTAGTCAAAAAGTCGATTCAAAATAAAAATAAACCAAAAGATGCAGAAAAAGAGCCGTTGGATAGACATAGTGGTCACGACTCGCGACAAAAAGGAGCCGACAGTCGGCGCCAACATTTAGAAGATATAAATTTGGTGTCAGAAGACGTCAAACGTAAACATCGCTCAGAATTAGATAAATCAGAAGACGTGAGAAAACATAAGCGAAAAACTGAAGAAATTGGTTCTAAGCATAAGAAAAGAGTCGATGAAAGCGCTGGCCATTCATCCGCTGTTCGCAGGAGTCCTCCTATTGACGAGTATAGCGCTCAGGAGTCTAAAGAAAGGCATAGAAGACATCATAAGAGTAATCGACATAAGCATAGAGACAGCTCTGGACATAAAGACGGCACTGACAGACAATTTTCCAGCGCTGACCGTTCCCATCGATCGCACCGGTCTTCTAAATATTCGCATCACTCGAATAAGAATAAAAGTATAGCTGAAAGTGATATCTGGTCGTCAGGAACGCCACAAAAAATACTTAGAGACCATTCCTCGTACTCTGATATCACACCATTGGATTCCAAAGAGATCTATGCTGAGGGTATGTTCTCTAATAATATTCTGAGCGCTTATTTACATTTGATTATTATTATTCAGGGGATCGGATAGTAATTAATGTGAACTTTAATCGAGAAAAGTCTAAAAAATCATTGGAAACGACTACTAATGAAGAGTCAAATTATGGAAACAAACCATCAAATGATGAGTCGTTAGACACACGAAAATCATCGATAAGTGACTCTAAAACACGCGTTTCCTCCAAAAAAGACGACTCAATATTCTGGGCGAGTCCTCCGCCGCCCAACACATCCACTTCGAGCTCAAACACGACTCAAACATCAAATCAAATGACGACAACAGTGACCAGAATTGAAGACGACATGAATTCAAACCATTCGAATAGGAGTTCAAATTCTGAGCGAAAATTAGAAAAGTCTGAAATTGAGTCCAAAAAAGAGTCTAAAGTTTTAGAAGAGTTAAGATTTTTGCCGCGAAGTCTCCATCAGTCAGATATCCGACCTCTGGAGCGAACAACTGATCCAATCGAGCGTCCTTTGGGTCCGCACACACCAGAAGGCGAATACTGTGAGGACCAGTTTATGCCGACTCCTACTCAGGACGAGTCGCAGTCGCCGTTGAGGTCTCCATCGATAAGTCTGTCGTCAAGATCTTCGCCGCTTAGCATAGGTTCGTCGCCGATGGCCACAAACGGCTCCAAAGATGATGTCTACGATCCGGAGGCACCGCTTCAGAGTCCAGATTCTCATCTAAACAAAAACAGTAGCCGTAGACCCGACACAAAGTCACCGGACGTTATCCCAAATCGACAGACATCTAAACGTTCGCCAAAACCTCTGACCAGAAGACAGACATCCAGTTCCAGTCAGGAGAGTAAGAATAGGTATTCAGAGGCACAGAGAGAAACGATACCCAAATCATCGCCGATGGCGTCGACCACTCATTCGTCATCAGTTCGGTCGCCATTTAAGTCAACTCCGGTTCCAATTCAAAGACAAGTAATTCGTATTAAAAGTCAAATGATTTGCAAAAAATAATTGATTTTTCTCTTAAAGCAATCAAAACCGTCGCCACAGAAGTCTTCTCAAACACAGCATAAGTCCAGTTCATCACTAATGCCTCCGCCCTCGACTCCCAACAGAACGACACCGGCTTCTAGTTTTGCTGTGACTGCGGCCACAATAGCTTCGATTAATCCACAAAATTTGGCACAACTGCTCCAAATGGCTCACGCATTGAATGCCAAAAGACAGGCTTCAGCACAGGTGCCACACCAACACAGGCCCTCAAATACTAACAGCACACAGAATAACAGTAATAATAGAGACCACAGCAAAGATCATAACGAAGTGGTGGATATGGATGTCGAAAGTCCTTCACCGCCGGGACCTCAACAGCCTGTGCTCACATCGGCAGCTCCTCAACAGCCCAGAGTGACTTCGACTACTGGGCCAACCACTACTGCACAGGTAAAGACACTTTGGGAACAAATAATTAAGACAACACAACAGCCAAAAGCTGGTGTTTCCGGTCAGAAACGAGCCAACACTTCAGCCAATGCTGGAAGTGGTGCGCCTCTCAAAAAGGGAAGACCCGATGCCAATACCGTACAAAAAGCACATACGGCTCATCCACACAGACATCAAGTAATAAGTGTGGCCTCAGATAATAAGAAACAATTGAACACAAGTGGCAACAAATTGGATCAGTTGACAGTCTTGGATGACGTGCCCTCCAGTGCTGTCGAAATGGCTGTTAAGGAAAAGGTATTAAAATTAAAAATAATTTGGTTTACAATTCAATACTTTTGTTGGTCTAACAGTTCATCAAAAAACTCAACCGACAGGAAAGGGTCATAGAAGAGGTCAAAATGGTTCTAAAACCCTATTACCAGAAGAGGACAGTCACTAAAGAGGAATACAAAGAGATTTTACGCAAATCTGTGCCAAAAGTAAGCCTTTTTAGGACTAAATATGTCTAAAATATTTAACTTCTGATTAAAACACACCCTTTCCTCTGTCCAGATCTGTCACAGCCGTAGTGGAGAAATAAATCCGTTGAAAATCAAGTCTTTAATCGATGGTTATATCAAACGTTTTAAATATTTGAGGAAAAAATCAGTAAAATTACCCAAAAAATAGATTTTTAGTCTTAAAATTGTTGTAAATAATAAAAACCTCTCTTTTGTTGTCTAATATTTTATTATTAATCTTATTTAAACAT
>JAQGBR010000400.1:0-13558 GCA_034698525.1 Achipteria nitens | reverse complement strand
GTCTTTTCGGTCACATAGTCTTTGCATAACTATTCAAATAAAATAATACTTAAATTAAACAATTTTTATTCAATAGTTATTTATATAAAAGAATACTTGAAATCACTTTAAATAATTAGTTATTAATTACAAAAAACTGACCGAATTCTCGAATGAAAGATAAAACTTGTATTTTTGGGAAATCATTTCTACGCAATTTTTGTGTTTTTCGTCACATTTAAATTGACCACATCTACCATAGATATCGACATCAATATATTGGCTCAAGATTTCTGTATATTTTGCACGATTAGATGTTGTATTACAGTTACTTACAAACCACGCGATAGATTTGGTTTTATCTTTAAAACTGTGGGTTCGATTCCACACTCTCTCACATTTGTAAGCACTTCCATAGGGAACAATTACATCAGAATCAGTTCTATAACTCATTACCCAGTCTACTTTTTGTAAACCAGTATAATTTAAGCCAATATGAGTATTTGTAGGTGGTTCAACGGTGTAGATCACCCATTTTTGATGATCATATACTTGTTCAGGTAAATCATCTGGATCAATATTAAACCAGTGAAATAAAATTGCATCGTATGAGCTCAAGTTGTCTCTATTGTTACTCAAAATACAATTTGTGTCGGGGCATTTTTCTAAATATTTGCCCTTGTTCTGTTTATCCTTCTTAATATACCAGTTAATTGAATAAAATTTATTCCACAATAATATCTTGAACGTTTGATTTGGTTTCACGTATTTATCAATTATTTTAATCACAAAACTTTTATTGAATTCAAAAATTTTAGAATTTTTTGTTTTCGATTTTTCTAAAAAAATGTTTTCATAAATAAGTCTAACCATTAATATTGATATTATAACCAACAAAACTATTTTCCACTTCATTTTTCAATTGTTTTTTAAAATAATATATTTCTAAAATGAGAGGAATTTTCACACAAATTCTTAAATAGTAATCTCATTTCAAATATATTATTAATAAACTATAGTATAGACCTACACATTGTATCACAATTTGTATGATAACATCATATCATAAAATAATTTAACTTCATATTAGTTTTTATTATCCGACATTGTATTCTTGATAGGGAATTACTTGTGGCTTTAATTTCCAAATTAATTAACTTGGGAATTTACTTGAGAATCCTATATAAAACTGTAAAATAGTTAATATTTTAAATACTACTTTAGTATTCATTTTCGGTAACTTTAGGTTATAATCAACTAATGGTTGATTCAAGTAATTCCCTGTTTAGAGCTGAAACACTAGAACTTTATTTTTAATCAATATTTACATTAAAATTGTGACAAACTTTCAAACAATGAGCGCTCAATCCATTTATTTTAAAGCAAATTTGTACGTGTGATATGGAATGCATACGTTTTTAATAGTTTTGCTAATTTACAAATTTATTTTGCTATGTACTCTAAAAGGCAGTTTGCATGCTGCCTGCTATTTTTAAAAAATAATCATTTTCATTCAATCATTCATACTAATTATTAATTATGAATTAAGTTTTACACATTAATTTTATTTTATCAAGGGGATTTTGTGCAGGGGAATCAAATTTATATTTATAATTTATGACAATTTTTCTGAAATCTTCATTAACTTGATAAACTTATTCTCTTCATTAAAAATGTTTGAAAGTGGCTTTCAAAACGCAAACAATTGCGGGCTAAAAATTGCGAAGAGCATGCAAATGCGGGCTTTTAAGTGAGTGCCCTATATATTGTCGCATAAACTCTAAATCCTTTTTGATTTGATTTATACGATTACCACAACTAGAGTCACAACCTTTTTATTAAAATAATAGATAATATCGAAAACATAATTTGTAAATACCTGTAATCAGAACAGCTTTTCCTTCTGAAGGGGCGGACTTTTTAATCCTGTATTTTCTAAGAAAATTAGTCATCAAATATGAAGCAAATAATAATATAATAGTTTTGCCACAAATTGAAAGAAACTGATCCACGCATTTACTGATAAAAGTTATTAATTATATAATAGAAAAAAATTGTCAAAATTTGAATTTTCTTCGAACACTTGAAAAGCATTTTATTATTATTATTAGTAATATATTAAAATAATCAATAGTTTAATAATTCAATAATTTGACGACAAAAACAACAATTGTTTTGTCTTCTAAAGAGGCGGTGATTAGTAGAGAGTAATTAGAACTTAATTAGTTTTAAGGCAAACATCTGATACTTTTGAATAATTTGTGAATCATCTCAATTGAAATACAGTTTATTCATATTAGTATTACAGTAATACTGATATTTGATTGATAACACAAATAACAAGTTGAACAAGTCAAGGAGCAAGTAAAGTGTAAGTAAAGTTTAGTACCATTACCATAGGTCGGCAAAAATGTAAAGGAATAAAATATTCATATTTATTATTTATTGCAAACTTTCAGAAATCCTAATGAACTTGATAATTTTTACTCATTCTCTACATTTAAAATGTGAGAAAGTAGTGGCATCAAGAGCACCTTGGATAATAATAATCTTTTAAGTAAATCAACTTTTAATGATAGAGTCATTAATTAATATTCAAATATTGACTGATTTTTCATACAACAAATACCTATTTAAGTTTAAAAGTTTAAAAATAAGTCTAATGTCGACTATTCAAGATTGAACAAGTTTAAATGTTAAACTCAAATTGTGATTGATTATATTTTAAAATTTATATTAACCAAAAAACAAAACAATTATTAATGGATTAGTGAATGACAGCAAAAATTGACATTTTATTCAATGACTTTATTTTTTTAAAAACTTCCCTTACTCATCCTTATATAGTAATATTTAGTCTTTGATGAGGGGCACAGCATGATATTTTCTTCGTCTCCATCTCTTTCTTTCGCTCGACATATCATATTCATCGGAGTCATTAGTCTCTACGTCCCACCACTGCTGAATAGCTTTGGCTGCATTGTTCGGGATTAATGGTTCCTTGCTAATATGATTCTTAAACATGTCGTTGTAAGCTTCATGTTCTTCTCGCAGAATGGGAACACCTAGTCAAAATTAATCAACAGTTAGAAACGCTAGTGTAGTATATCACAGTATAGCAAATATTTTGCTAGTTTATAAATTTATTTAAAGGTTTACTTACAGTTTATAACAACTGATAGAAAAACGAGAGTTAATACTGAGAGTTGAAATTTAAGCATGTTGTTCAACTTTAAACTTGCTCAAACTAATTTAATTGAACTAAAATTAGACCATATTTATAATGGATTTCAACTTCCGATAAATTAGAACAAATATTTGTCTGTAAACAGGTGTGTCCTCAAACAAATAACTGGTGATTTGTTTCTAATCACGTAAATTATTTAGCAAGTCACATTTTAATTGAGATTTATAGAACTAATAAAATAATCATGCACAGTTAGAATTATTTTTCAAAGCTTTTAATTCTAAATAATCAACTGTTTAATTTACATTGGTTAAATAACATCAATTCAAGAGTTTAATTCTCTACTATCAAGTAAATAATTTAGACATGTTAAATTGCAATTTTAAATAATTTACAATGAATTTAATGATATTTTACAATAAATTGTATTGATCAATTTTATCAGTATTTTTTTGGTTGCTTGAACAATCAACTATTATTGCTACTAAAACAAAAACAACAAGTTAATTTATTTTTTTTATGGAGCATAAATATAATTTTTGTTTCTATAATAACCTAAATGGGACTAGATTACTTATTTAATCTCTCTCTCTCTCTCTCTCTCTCTCTCTCGCTGTTAAAAATGGAGAATTGAATTTATTAAACAAACTGAACTAGATTGAATCAGATAATTTTCAACCTGAAATTTAGCTCAGAATTACACAATTAGAGACCCTGAGTTGAACATATTTGCTCATAATAAATTAAATAGATAATTTTACTACAAATTAAAAGTAATCCAATTTTGCATTTTATTCGAAGAGAAAATAGAAATAGATAATGTAAAATTTTAGCCAAGTGAATTTTTAAATATTATGTAGAACATTTTAAATATAAGCTAGCACCTGAAAACCTTAACAGTGCATAAGTTACGAAATTAGGTATTGGTTAAATTTTTCAGGCAAATAAAGGGATGGAGAGAGAGAGGGAGAGAGGGAGAGAGAGAGAACTTTTGAATATTTTGCAGAAAAATTCCAATACTTTATCACAAAAATAAATCAATACTTCGAAAAAAGGAACGAAATATTTCCAGAATTTTTAATATAATTTTTTTGTTGAATAAATTATTTTACTTTTTTTTACACATGACTTATGTGGGAGTTTATTGGCCTGACCTCATCACGTAAACAGTTAGCCTCAACAGTGTTCTCTGGCTTGAAGCTTTTAACAAGTCGCTCTATTGGCGAACCACTCAGAGTTATATACCGATAGATAGCATAAAGTGGAATACAGGACAGGGATGAGAGTGTGATCAGCCAACCGACTAATATTGACCAGTTTGGATATGTGTAGTTCTCAATCGATAGATTCTTGTACTCGAATAGGGCAGCGAAAAATATGAACTGTAATTTTAGAAATAATGTTATTCAATATAAACAACTCTGCAAGGTCAATTGCTCTTAATTGAAAATCAATTAATTATCCAGGCGAAATAAAAACATGTAAATATTGTTTATCTGTCAACATTATAATTAGACGGGCAAACCTAAATTATTGACTAATTAAAAGAAAAACTAGCTAGCTATTTGGCTTTTATATAACAATCTATTGTAAATAAAACTGTCTAGATTAAATTAAATTAATTTAACAATATTTATTTATGGAATATTTCAGGAAAAAGAAATATATATATTAAAGAATAAGATCTTCAGTTTTACTTAAAAGCAACATGCTAAGTAAAAGGCAAAGTTAAAGCTAGAATTAATGAACAAATAAATTGCATCAGAAATGTTAAAATCAATACAAAAACATAAAATAAATGATAAACTTTTCTCATTAAAAGTCAATACTAATCTAATTTAAAAAATAAAATGTCATCATGCTAAATATTTATTTAGTTTAGCCATGCAAAATATATAATTAAAGAATATAGCAATCACTCACTCCAAGAAACAATGGACTGATGTATTTCCAACAGGTGCGCCAGAATAGACCTGGTCTCGCTCCCAACATTTCCTGAATTTGATCCGAAAACTTTTCTGAGCCTGCACAATTAAATAAATCGAATCATAATAGAATTAATTATTTAAGCAAGACCATAGTGAAGATGAAAAACCAAGATCATTTAATTTGTGACATACCATAACACCAACAAACAGCTATTGTCTCAACAAACACAATGAACAGAACAGATAATGAAGTTCCATAGTGATCAAGTAAGTTTAATACATAGCTTCCTCCCTTTAATAAAAAGAAATTGTTCAATTAATTAAATGATCATGCTAACATTTGACTCACATATGTAGTCGTAGGTAAAGCACATAAATAAATAAATATTATAAGGAATGCAACAAATATTTCCCGATTTCTTCTCAAAACAGTTGGATATTCATCGCACAAACCGGTGATCATTGCCTCTAAACCACCGAACTATACGAGAAATGGGTTAATAAATAATTATTCGAATTTCTAACAAGATCACTTACAGTACTATCCAAGCCTAGAGTGATGAGCATAACAAAAAACAAGATCGACCAGAAAACTGAGCCATGCATTGTTGCAATAGCTTCTGGATAGACTATAAACACTAGTCCTGGACCTGAATATAATGTTTAATTGAGCCAGGTAGGTTTTAATATGTTTTTAATTATTACCGCCTGTGGCCACATCGCTCACTTTCTTATTCATTGTCTTGGCCATATAACCAAGCACAGAAAATATTACAAAACCAGCGATAAAACTGGTCAAGCAATTGACACTACTCGTGAAAATGGCGTCTCTGAACAAATTGCAAATAATCATGTTAAAATATATAAAAAAATTATAGAAAAATGATCCTAACTTACCTATAACAATTGTTATGGAATTTGTTATAAGATGAGAGTGCCATCAATGTTCCAAAGCCAGGACCTAATGAGAAAAATATTTGCGTCGCTGCGTCTATCCATACCTTTAATAATGAAGAGTAAAATAATCAAGATAAATAATAATGAGATCAAAATAATTGATTGTTAAAAATGCTTACATTAATTGAGTATAGCTTTTCCCAAGAGGGCGACAAATAATATTTGATACCATCCATCGAGCCATCCAGTGTTACACCACGGATCAGCAAAATGAACAGGACAAAATATGGCATCAATGCAGTTACCCAGACAACCTTTTATTAAGAAAATAGTCTGTGCAGAGGTGACTGTCCAACTTTTTAAATTCAAATATTACTTAAACTCAATACAAAGATTGAAACTAATTTACAGTTTTTAATGTTTAAAAAATTCTAGCTCTGTATCAATAAATGATCATGTTTAAGATATAAACGACCTTACAACTAAAATTTTAAATTCAAATTTATCAGTTTTTACTGATTTCAGTACCTTTCCAGTACTTTTAACACCTTTCCACAGAGAAAAATAAACGAGAATGAAGACCATCATAAGGCAAAAAGCGAGGGACCATTTAATAGGACCAATTGAGTCAATACCGTTAGACAACTGGATCTGTTGGACCTGTCGTCTGAGGAATTAATAAATAAAAAAGATGAATTCAAAAATTTGATCAGGTTCAAAAGATATTTATATTTAAATCGTAATCAAAAAGTAATTATTTTCTCAAATTATCGGTATTTTGCAATCATTTTCAGGATAAGTCAAAAACAAGACTTTAATAATTTTAATAAAGATTTTCAAAATTATTGTTAAGAATTTTATGACAGAATTTTATGAAAATAATGATCTTGCTAAAATTAACTTAATATTAAAATGCTCTTGTTTCAGTTTAATATTTTAAAAGTTCACATATCTTGATGCTTCTGGATAGTTTTCATGGGAAAAATCAATTTAAAAACTGCAGAGCTCTGGTATTCATGCCTTCTTTAATGATTGAAAACAAGGCCCAGATATCATAGAATGACAATAATAAAAGAGTCGGAGCTAAAGATGAAAGTATCAGTGCTTTGGATCTCATTATCACTTTCATGTGCCAAATGGCTGTCATGGAGAAGGACTTTAACGAGAAGACAATATCACACAAAACCTTAAATCACTTCTCAAATAAATTATATGAGTTTTGCTCTGAAAATGAATCTCTCTCTCTCTCTCTCTCTCTCTCTCTCTCTCTCTCTCTCTCTCTCTCTCTCTCTCTCTCTCTCTCTCTCGAAATGAGACTTAAACTTAAAACTTATAGAAATTCCTTTTCTTTGATTTTAAGATATTTGACTCAAAAGTGAAAAAATTTATGAGACAATCGATAACTCATTTGAGTTTATTATAAATTCATAAACAGTTTTATTAATATTAAAATAATAATCAAGTTTCAAATCAAAATTATCTACTATAAACTTTATAATATTAATTAAAAGGCCTAGATTAAAATAAGAAACTGTATTTGTATGAGATATTCTCCTTTCAAAATTGTCAACATATCCAACACATCGTTATTATAATAGAATAGTGTTTCATAGGATAAGTTAATAGTTATAAGTGATGTGATGTTGCGCTCAATTTTTTTCTGGGAATATATGTCAGATAATCGTCTCATTTATTATACATCAGAAGAGCTGATAAACTAAACTCAACAATGAATCATAAAAAGCACTGCACAGGATTAGCCTGTTGAACATCCAAACAATCAATTCTTTATTACACTGGTCAATAATATAAACCAAACAAGGTTATTCTTAAACTGGTTGCAAAAATCTAAATAACAAGATGAAATTAATTGAACTTACTCAAAATATTCTTGAGCAGGACTGACATCATCCTCTTTGGAGCCGTTTTTTCTCAATTCCATGGGTTTACACTTTTCTGTATTCCATGGGTTATTGCATTTCATCCAGGGCAGTTCAAAGGTCGTTAAAGATGAGATGGACGCAAATAGATAATAGAATGCCCAGGCAATTATTGTGTTGTAATACATTGCCATATATAAGTCAATAAAACAAATGGCATAACCGATTCCTAAAGTAAACATGTTAAAACTTATTTGAATAAAACATTTAATGCAAATTTTCTAAACAAACTGTAATTTCTTTTCACTGTTTTAATGAAACATTAGTTAAACGAGAAGTTTTCAGGAATTTATTTTATCTAGACAATTTTTTTGAAACAATCAATTTTAAACTTAAGGTAAAAACCTAAAAATGTATTTAAAATCCTATAATATTTAATTTCTCATTTAGTAATGGTATCACCTATTCAACATTTAAAGTAAGGAATAAATAATGAGAGAGAGAGAGAGAGGGAGGGAGGGAGAGAGAAAGAGAGAGTTACTTCTAGGAGTCAAACGTCAATCTTATTTAATCAGAAGGGAAGTAGAATTGATGAATATTTCCTTAAAGGATGGAATGAGTTAAAGATAAGACCTCAAGAAAGAGGAGAAAAGTTGAGAAAAGAATAGTCCGTTTTGTGTGTATATATAGTAATATTGAAATAAAAATACTATGGAATAGACTTTCTTAGTGTTGAAATATATAGTTAAGTATATATTGAAAGATAAGTTTGAAAATATTTGCTTATTCTATTGAAGAAACAGTTAGGAAGTGATGCGAGACCTCAAGAATATATGAGAATTAATAAGAGATGTCCAAAGGGTGGTGAGACTGAGAGAGTTTGGTTTTTTAAATAATGATTCTTTTAGAAACTTTTAATTTATCCAGAACAACAAAATAATTTAAAATAGCTGAAAATGCAATTTTAAAATGTTTAAAAATCAATAAAAATCAATATTTAATCGGGATAAATAAATATGAAAGTTTAGAATTTCATTTAATCTCATTTAAAATGTTTCTAGAAACATTCAAAAAATTATTCTTAATTTAAAGTTGATATTCAATATTATGATTATATATTAACTACACTAAATTATCTTAACTTAATAAACTAAATTATATATAAAGTATCCTGGAATTTTAGAATATTCTAGACATCACTTAAATATTAAAAATAGAGAATATTTGGTTTGGGAGTCAACTATGCATGAAATGATAGTTTGCATCCCAGGAAAACCCATTCTTATCCAATCCTTTTCTCTCTGTGCTCTAACTTATGACTAAACAATTAAATTAATTGTCATCAAAAGGGCTCAAAATTTTATCTAACATTTTATTAAATGAAGTCTTTTATTTGAATTGATGTTAGAATAGACTCTCTTTTGATATAAAATTTTCATTTATTTATATTTAAACCAAAAGATATTTTTAAAGAAATAAATTAAAAAATTCCTAAAAATATGAATTGATTTGAATAAACTTAAAACTCACCTTTCATAATTGGACATAACTTTTTCCAAATAGTCAGACAACCGCTGCTGTAATACTGACCAAGTGCAAGTTCCAAGTAAAATAAAGGCAAACCACCGAACACTAACATTACTAAATAGGGTATTAGGAATGCTCCTGCAAAATTTAAAAAAAATTAATACGATACAATTAAAAACCAACAAACAATTATTCATAGAAGTTCTAAGTTTACTTTTTTTTATTCATCAAAATTACAGTTTACCTCTTTTATTAACACAACGTTTTGGTAGACTTTAGAAAACTGTAATTTTTCCTCAAAATATTTATAAGTTTTATTGAATTTTATGTATTAGTTTACTGGAAAAATATGACCCAACATAGTTTAATATTTATTAATTTTCTATGACGTTATTGTCATAATTATCTTAATATATTACTAATAAGTCAATATTTTTGAATAAATTTTCAACTGTCCACTTCAAAATTGATGATTAGCTAAAATACCCTACTTAAATAATCATCTATGCAAAATGAATAATAATTAATGATGCAGGCATACATACCTCCACCATTTCTATAGCAGACAAAAGGGAATCGCCAGACATTGCCCAGGTCAACAGCGAACCCAATAACAGCCAGTAGAAATTCAATCTTCTTATCCCAGTTCTCCCGTTCGCCGGTCTGGTGGACAGTAATATAACGCCAGTCGGCATTACAAGAATTACTCTTATTGACGGCCTTAAACTTATTGGAGGTATCGTTGCCAGTGGTCTCCAGCTGACCAGTGGAACGAGAGGTTTGTATACCAGTGTCACTTGTGTTCAATATTGGCTGACCAGTGTTTGGCGACGAGGGGGTCAACACCACAGCCGACTGTATTGAGGCCATAGTAGACGACTGTTTAATGTCTTCGTCATCATTACAATCGTTTTCAATGTCGTCATAATCGGCCAATTCGTTAGCAGAAGCACAGCTCACGTACTGTTCACTACTGCCAACAGCATTGAGTTCGACATCGGTTTTGTTTAGACTTTGATTCTTATCATTAATTTTCATCATTTTGTCAGAGTTTTTGTCAAAAATACTTTTAAAATTACTATTAATTCCTTGATTACTGTCGAGATTCTTATCATTACTATTATTTGTATTACTTTTTCTATTGTTATCAAAATTGAATTTATTTCTATTATTTAAATCATATTTTGAATTCATAGTTAAATTTATTCTTTTCTTTTTTTTCTCTCAATCTTTCTCTCAATGACTCAATTCATTAATTCCCAGTTGAGTTACAGAAGAGATTTTATTATTATTTCATTCTATTATTTAAATCAATTCAAGAATAAAATAAACGAAAAGAAAACATAAATTTTCATTTTAGGCACAAATAATTGAAAAAATAGTTTTAATTTATTCGACAATTTTCTTGAATTTATATAAAGTACACAGAATTTTCCCAAAATTTAAAACAACACTTAACAAGGTTATATTCAAAATTTAATAAGTCTTAAGCTTCTCTTAAGCTAGTCTTAAGATTACAGTTTTTTAAGAAAATAAAAATTTAACAAGCTCGTTTTCATCAAAATTCATTTTGAAGTGAGTTTTTATTCGTTTAACTTTTCACTTAAATATAGAGAGAATCAAATTCTTTAAAGTAAACCCAAACTCTTATAATAGTAATAAGAAATCGAAGTAATAGTATTTCAGAAGAAGAGAAAAAACTTTTTTCTTCGCCGAAGAAAAACATTTCATTTTTCAGCAGCAGATCAGTCTTTATGCGCACAACCTGTTCATTATCTCTGAAACTTTTTTTTTCTACTCTCAACAATATTCTGCGCTACAATTTAGCCATAGATGAAGTGCACACAACATATTCTTGGAGAATGTGTTTAAGTGATGAACACTGACTACTGAGACCTCTCATCCCTATCAGTATCACTATTACTCATTTTAGTCAAATATTTTTCTCAATCTCTATTCGCTCACTCGCTATCAGCACCTAAGACCTATGCTATTCTTGCCATTATATGCTCTCTCTCTCTCTCTCTCTCTCTCTCTCTCGCAATTTAAGTGGAAATTCAAAATCATTTAAGTAAAGTTTATTGATTCAATCATTTACTATGAAAAATTGTCATGGAGCACTTTGAACGTGGAGTTAATTGAAGAGCTCAAAAATTATTCAAGAGTTAACTAGCAAAAATAAACGATATCAATGGGTTTTGTCCGGAATTCAAGCTTAGGATCTCTATTTAAATTTAGAAATGATATTATTCTTTATTTACAGCTTTTAAGGTATTTTAAACAAAAAAAATTTATTTTTATTTAAAAAAAATATTTAATCATGTTAAAATATCGAATAAAATTACAGTTTTGAATTTTATTCAGGAACAAATAAAATGTTTATTTAATTGGTGCTTAAATATCAGTAATCTTCACCATCCCAAAAAATTGCTTCATAATTATTAAATAAAATCACTAGATAATTATTGAATATGTTCAGGGTATATCATTATAAGTTTATTGCCGGGTTTCCAACATTATTCGCTAAAGCATTCATTGAGTTATAGGCGCCAAACATTTTTCTTTATTGATTTTTGTTGGCTTTTGGCTAAACAGAGATAACTCCGATGAGAAGTGACTGCAAAAATGTATCACAAGTTTTATTGCGCGCAACAGTTTTCATCTCACCTATACTTATATGATATGAGATGTATATGAATTGCATTTATTGCTCCAAAATTCTATTGTCGCTACAAATATATTACTATTCTATTAACTGAGGAATAAAATTTGACTCCAATTGGATTACATAATAAAAATTGAGCCCAAGTTGAATAATATTCACAAAATTCAACATTAATATTCTAGATTTATTTCAATGGGAAAAGATTTTTATTTGAAAAAAAATTTACAATTTTTTTTGTAATCATTACAATAAGAATACTTCAAAATAAAACCTTCAAATATTCTAAGTAAACATATAGTAATAAAATAGAACTTGGATTTAACTAGATTGCGATAATCTTTGACATTCGAGATAATAAATATTAAATTCGATATAATATTATAGAAAAAAAATCTTATCTATGATGAGTTTTTAATTTTTTTGAAGTTCAAATCCCAATATCATATCAATTATATCTATAATACTGTATAAGAATATATGAATATTTATATTATGAGTAAAAAACTAATGGGAATTAGTTTATTGAAGCTTCCCATGAAATCTGGATCAATAACTTTATTAATTAACATTTGAACTTGATCTTTTCAATGCACTATAAATTTATAATTAAATTATGTGTAAAATTTATCCAATCAAGAATAAATACTTCAAAAACATCAAAAGTATTAAACAACTCTCAATGCAATAGAGAATAGAATAATTGACGCCATCTATTGATTTAATTTTTAGATATAACAGAATTTTAAACAACAAGTTATCAAATAAATAGAAACTATTAATTAATTGAATTTCCTGATTAAAGCTCATGCATATAATCTGTGTACTAAAATATTTTTATAAATAATGAATTTTGGGTCGCATTAAATCGCCTTAAGCTATAGACATTAGTAATTATTATCCCACTGGACTCAATTAACAAAATAACCCACATTAATTTAATGATTTAAAGCGAAAGTGGATCAACAAAATTTCTATAATAGCAAGATTATTATTATATAGGTTGTATTTATCCTCATAAGTGACCTTGAGATTCTTATACAAATTTAACAAATGCCTAATAAGTTAATTAATGGTTGAAACTTTCAAAATTCACAATCAAATCAGGCAGGTTTTAAATTGCGTGATATTAGTGAAATCAAAAATCCACGCCTAAGCTTTGCTTTGTTGCAATGAATACCTTAACAAGATTTTGTTTTATAATTTTTAAGAGGAAACTCGTAATAAAAATCAAAAAAATATTGAAAATAATTGCGAAATAAACAAAAGCTTTAAAATTATATCAGATTATAATAAATACTAATTAAATATCGATTTATTATTTTTTTTGCAATATTTTAAAATTATTATTAGATTAACGAGAAATTCATTCTTTAAGTTTTAGGTCATTCATATTCACAATATTTTTTAATAATTTTTTCGAAATAAGAGAGAGAGAGGGAGGGAGAGAGAGAGAGAGAGAGAGAGAGAGAGAGAGAGTGAATTAGTGAGTGAGAGA
>JAQGBR010000399.1:0-13588 GCA_034698525.1 Achipteria nitens | reverse complement strand
CTGGTCTTAGGTTTTAGTTCATATTACAGGGGGTTTTCACATTCAGGGGTCTTCACAAGTCGGGGGAGAAGTGTAGTATATTGCTCTTATAATCCTACTCAGATTAAAAAACCTGTGCTGTAAAGTTCAAAAAATTTTAGTAAAAATTCAGATAAAATGACTGAATTAGTGTCAGTCCATTACTATAGGATAAGGGATTTAATAACTTGTATGGAATTGCAGTTAAATAAAATAAATTACTGTAATACTCTTAAAAACCTGCCCAAAAATAATCAAAGCATACTATAAAGTACACATGTATATATATGCTCCAGAGCACAAGTTAGCCTTCTCTAGCAATAAGTTGCCCAAATATACATAAAGGATCAAATTTAGCAGTTCCCTCTCATATTTCTCGTTGTCATTAATAGACTCTCTCTTTCTCACTCTCATTAAAATTCTTAAGGGAAAGGGTAGCCAGAAAATTATATATTTCCCGAAATTTAAAAATTATTTTTTTAAAGGTTCCAACAAATTTGTGAAAATAGTTTAAGTATTCATCGTGATAGTTTGGACGAATTATTGATGTTACTCAAACCTAGGCCTGCATTTAATGAACTTATCCAAGATAATCTCTATGGAAACTCAATTAGTATAGAGGATTTGTTCAATAATTCAGTAATAATTTGGTTTTGGGTCATATCATTGCTATTTTGATATTTATTTTTGAGATTAACAGATCCTTTTTTATTTCTGAATTTTTGGTAAAAATCTAAATTATCTGAACTAATAAATTTATTAGATTCTCTCTAAAGTTAACAAATAACAACAGAAATACCGGGGTATTATATCTGAATTTAAGTTTATAATCAATTATTAAAAAAAGTTAAGTAAATATAGAAATTAACTATTTAGATTTCTGTTCAATTTTTCAAATTATAAAACTGTTTGCAAATTTTAGCTACTATAATGTAAAAATGTTATCCCTTAAATGCCAGCTCTAATATTAATTATTTCAAAAAAAATTAAAACTTTATGTATTAAAAGGTTCATGAAATATTGAAAGCGTTCCAGAAGTTCTTTAAATAATTGACACGAAATGAAATACTCGATAGTATTCATTGGTTTTGATTCGTCTCTCAAAAAGAATTTGGATTTTTGTTGAATAATATTCTTGAGATTATCGGAACACAACTCCATTTGAATGTAGAGATTATTTTCATAATCTTTAAAAAGAATATTTTTTAAAATTCATATTAGACTTAATCGATATTAAGAGATCACAAATACTTGTTAAATTAAGTAATGAAATTCACTAATATAATGTCACAGCTTCCCTATAAATATTTGGTAAAATTTATCGAATTAATTTCGAATATTTCAATCGATATAATTAATTAATTGAATTAATGTTAATATCAATTAATTTATTTTTCTGAATATTTTATTGTCATTAGGATCATAATCATAATAAATAAGATAATTATCTCATTTTTAATTATGAAATTCAATTATCAAAATTGTCTTTAGTGATATCACTTTCAAAAACAACTAATTATTTTATTGATCACTTTAATAATCATATTAATTGAAAAGTTTAAATGAATTTTTGAATATCGCATTTTGCCTGAGTTATCAACACTTTGAAAAATTAAGATATGTATTTTCTGTAATTATATGAACTAATCGAAGAAAAAATATTTAAAAATGGTGCTAAACGGTATAATACCGCAAAGGAACAGCACAAATATTGTGAATAAACGTTTAGCACGGATCACCCAGAATTGAATTAGACAGAATTGAACTAGACAGAATTGACCTAGAAATAATTGAACTAGAAATAATTAAATACCTATTATTTGTTTACAAATTTTAATGTAATTTTATAAGATGAGTTATTAAGGCGACCGAAAATTAATTTCCCTTGAAAATTTTGAATAACTAAAAATCGGCTTGGAATATTTTAATTCTGTTAAAAGCGTGTTAAAGAAAATATTCAAAATATTTTTTAACTAGGTAGGTGGTTAAGTTATATTCCAAATTATATGAGTGAAGGTTAGAGATCAATAAATTTAATAGTTTTTAAGATATAAGAAATATTTACTTTGAATTATTTGAGTTTTACGTGGGTAACGACAAGACTTTTACAAATAATTTTTACATTTATATTTCATCGCTCACCTCTATCAAATAGACTCTACATGTCCAACTTATTGATCTCATTTTAAAAATTGGTTGAAATCTAATTAATTGTAATTTAATATTATTTAATAAAATTAATTAAAAATATTTTTTTGTCGATTTAAAACTTGAATTATATTGATTTATTTGAGAAAATAATTTTTTCAAGCAAAATCACATATATTTCATCTTTTATTTTATGATACGAGAAAAAATAAATTAAATTCAGTTAATATTTAATTTTAATTTCTTGATACTCTATTTTATTTGTGATACTAAATATCCTAGCCAAATGGACACAATTTATATTCAAATAGTTCTAAAAAGTTTTTCTTACGGTACCCATAATGCCGTCGATTCGAAGATATTTAAGTGCACCCTACGATCGTTGCTCTAATTATAACAGCGATGAAAATCCATTTAATGCCAGTGGTCGTTAGTGTGGTTGTGGTCGGTGTGGTTAGTGTTGTTGTGGTCGGTGTGGTCGGTGTGGTTGTGGTCGGTGTGGTTGTGGTCGGTGTGGTCGGTGTGGTTGGGGTCGGTGTGGTCGGTGTGGTTGTGGTCGGTGTGGTCGGTGTGGTTGTGGTCGGTGTGGTCGGTGTGGTTGTGGTCCAAAGCAACAAGCCCGAATATTCTATTAGTTTTGATAAATCAATCAAAGAATTAGACACCAAACGGATGGAAATTCAAATATTTTGGGACACATCTAAACCAATTGTTGTATATATTGAGGAACCGATTATAACATTCACTGATTATTTAATATTTTGTGGTGGACTTGTGGGTCTGTATTTCGGAACCAGTGCTAAGGATATATTAAATAATTTAATTAACCGCCACTTTTGGCGATCGTTTTGGTTTAAAATTAAACAAAAATTATTTTAATTATTTTATTATAAAATAGAGTTATTTATAAATATATAAAATTGAATTATCACGGATCTCAATAATTGGCACTTACAAAAATGTCCAGACCTGGCTTAAATTCGCACTTATGCCAGGATTTTGACTAAATCACAACACAGACTCATAGACGCAAGGAAGTTGTCGAAGTTGATCAACCCCAAACAATAGAATAATTGGCAAAAATATTCGAGAATTGGAAGAAAATTATTGGGGCCATCATTGCCAATTTGGAAAATTATCAAATCAAATCAAATAGTCATCAAATTAAAAAAATCAAAATAAATATATAGATGTTTTCTAGCAAATTCGGACATGCAGAATCGAATCGTGGAGGTTAGAGTTCAATAAAATTTCTAGTTTTTGATTTATCAACTCTAATTTCTTTAAATTTCTTGAGTTTGACGCCTCCTATCGGTTAAACGACGAGACTTATGCAAATAATTTTCTGACCATTGAATTCATCTCGCTTATCTCTATCAAATGGGCATTTAAAAAGAGGTTCAATTCATTATTTTGTTTTTCTGATTCACAAAAGTTTATTTTTAAAGTCCTGTAACGCCCTTATTTCTTTACCGATTTTATTGGACGAAATACTATATTAAAATTTATTATGTCCTCTTTCAAATTCATTTATATGACCTAGTTCTTATGGTTTGAGCTGTGACTATGACCTTCGCAAATCTTATATTTTCTCATAAACATGACAATGCAACTTCATCAACTTCCTTAATAAAAATTTTTTTCGATGTGGATGTTTAACATGTTTTTTACAGAATTGAAATATTCCT
Source organism: Achipteria nitens (assembly GCA_034698525.1). Lineage (NCBI taxonomy): Eukaryota > Metazoa > Arthropoda > Arachnida > Sarcoptiformes > Achipteriidae > Achipteria > Achipteria nitens. The sequence continues at coordinate 9,734 of JAQGBR010000399.1, read as the reverse complement.
AGCCGTTTTTTAGTTATTCAAAATATCCGAGCGAACAAACTTATTGACTGGACTGATATTAATAAAAATGATAAAATAGGACTATCAGTAAAGTGGACAACAAATATATCAGAACTCAGCAAGCAAAATAGATTTCTAATTATTTCTTTTAATATATCAAAATAATAATAAAATAATTATTTCATTCAAAATATGATTTCCAAAAGACTTCGCACATTGAATGGGGTAGATTTCATTTAACCGGCGTAACCGGTGAACCGGCGTAACCGGTGAACCGGCGATTCCGGTTCCCTCATTGAACCGTTCAAAGAGTGAACCGGAATCGCCGGTTCAAAGAGTGAACCAGAATCGCCGGTTCACCGGTTCAAAGAGTGAACCGGAATCGCCGGTTAAATGAAACCTACCCTGCTTTAAGATATGATTGTAATTAATTATTCCCCAAAAACTTCTATAAATTACTGAAAATGTTTGCATAAAAAATTAATTAATAAGTAGTTTTTTATAGAATATTTAAACAAAAGTTCTCGAATATTCTTTGAGATATGAGTCAGTATTTATAACTCATCACATTTTGACAGAATAGAAACAAATGTTTTAAGCATTTTATGAAAAACAACTTTTTATATATTTTTTTAATTACTTTTTTATGCATACATTTACAGTAATCTATAGAAATTTTGGCGAATTATTAATTACATTCAAATCTTAAAGAATTTTAAGTAAACACTACAAACAATACATTTAATCTTGATCAATAAATAGATTAATATAAATACAATTCAAGAAAAATTGGTCTAAAAATGAAGTTATTTCTGAAAATTAAAAAAATTAACTCACATTTAAAACATTTGCTTTTATTCTGTCAAAAATATTTTGATGACCAAAATTTAGGTAAACAACTTTGAAGGCTATACACGTATACCAGAGTTTTCAAAAGTATAAAAGCCAGCACTCATTTGGAACAGTCATTAGAATTATTTTAAATTCTAGAAAAATCATTATTGAAATTATGCTTAAAGTTGTAATTCTCGTAGCTCTGGTAGTTTTGTCTGCTTCGGCCCTACCATTGGGTAAATTAAATAATTATTAAAATAGGGCTAGATCAATTAAAAACTGTATTTTATTTAAATAGAGTTTGATGTAAGCAGCAATGGAAACGGAAACCATCCATTAGGTAAGTAATTATGAAATTAACACCTATTTAAGTTTATTTCTTTCAAAAATCAATTACTCAAGCAAAGAGAGACACAAAGGCTGAGACTGACAATGAGGCGCCTCAATTGGCTAAACGTATGTTATTTAAGCTAATTTAATAAACTATTATTTAATTCAATACATTTTATATTATTTTATTTTCCTAATCGATTTAAAAGGTAAATATCAATTTAATTATTAATAGTTATTTAATTAACTTAATATTAAATTATTTTATATCTCTAATTTTGACTATGGTTGGCACTTATCACAAAATTTTAATCAATAGGCGGTGAGTGAATATTTTGAATAAATTGTATTAATCTAATTTAAAAAATAAAAACAAACTTTCTTTCTTTCAAATTTTATTCAAAATGGTTTTGATTCAATAGGGTGTGAGTGAATATTTTTCATAAATAGTTTTAATCTAATTTAATAGAAATGAAATTTATTCCATCAAAATTATGTTCCCAAACCGTTTTGACTCAATAGGCTGTGAGTGAATTTTTGATTATTAAAAGTAATGGTATAATATATTTTAAAATCAGGGTAGATATTGATAGAACAGACCATCCCAACCACATTCCTACTATTCCGCCGCAATTGTTGAATAAATCCAAGATGGTAATCGATAATTGTTCTTGATAATTCAAATTGATTATATATTTAGGTATAATATTGATTTGTGTTAAATTGTCTTTTATGTCTTCACCGAAATAATTATGGGAACGGATACTAATTACTTCACAATATCCAAGATAATCTAGGTCCCTCTTTGATCTAATATAAATGGGAGGCAAACAGCCTAACGTCAAATTACTCATATAATTAATACAATCGATAAGATTTCTATGAAATGTAGTTCTGAAAATCGATTTTTGTTTTCCATAAATGCATTTTCTATTTATAATTAATTAACTTGATTAAATATAATTGTTTTACAAATATTAAAATTAATTTATCTTACCTTTGATTATTAGAATAAAGTTTTTTATAGCTGTTAGTTTCAATTGCGAGGGTATTAATTGCACCTATTTTAAAAGACTGAAGTGAAAAATCTGAGCTTTCTAATCTTGTTTTTGAGATTCGAATGTTTCCCTCAATATGAGTTTTCAATGGTTTATTCACTTCAATTGTCAACTTTTTAAATTTATTTGATATATTGAAATCAGCTTGATGTTTCTTTATTTCTTCAAAAACAGAAGTATAAATAAAAATATTAGGGTAAGGATTAATTATTTTAATTATTGGGAAAAATGAAACTTCAAAATATACATTAGGATAAAATGTTTTAATTGATGTTTGATCTTCCAATTCAATTTGACACTTAAATTTAATTTCATCAAGATGTGTTATATGAAAATAATTTCCAGTGTTATTGAAGAAAACAAAATTAGTATAATTAAGTTCTAACTTGAAATATTTATGGTTAGTATCCTCTACTCCTAATATCTTTTCAAGATTTTTCATTATTTCAATATTTTTATCTCTCTTAACATCAATTTTCGGAGTAAAGGTAAAAAATAAATTAGGTAAAATAAATACACTTTGTGGTAATATCACTATTTTGGTATTATATTCAAAGTAATCTTGAACTAGAACAATATTCTGAGATATCATTATCAGGATACAAATGAAAAATGATAGAATACTGAATAAATAATTAAGTTGTTTAACTCGAATAGATTTTAATAGAAGATATTGAATCAAAGTTTTGAATGTGATTGATAATTTATTAAGTAATTCAATTAAAATAAAATATAAACTCAATCCCATCCACATTGATATGAGTCCACCAAATGTTGAGAGTAAACAAGTAAAATTCATTTTTGGTGTAAACTTTAGCTCTAAATTAAAATATTTCTCAAATGGAAGCATAAAGAGATGTGATATCATAGAATAGGATTTATAACCATATATTTCAACAATATTTGTTTCATAGTTAGTTTGATAGCAATCAACTTCACAAGACTTTTGTAATTTTATTAAATCTATCTTCTGATTGCATTCTCTGTATTTTTCGAAAAAGCGACTACAATAATTACAGATTAAATAAATAATTACATTAATTCAGTAAAGTGTTATACTGCAAGTTTTCATCAAAATCTGTAATTTGTAAGATAGAAATGTTTTCGGCTTGCTATTTTGAAAATAAAACAATAGATTATTCAAAATATTAGTGAAGCCAAACCATTTGTATAAAGTCCAAAATTTATGGTATTCTTAAATAAATTTTGCGTTTTAATTACATTATGTGAAAATAGATTATGAAATGGTCTTATTTTATTCCTGAATTAAACAGAAATAAAGATATGTTTTAAATAAAATAGATTTGTACAAGTCAGGTGCTGACGTCTTGATTTTAGTTAATGTCAAGTAATACATGATATGTAATTAATTGAAAATTCTGATAAAATAAAATGTCTCACTTTTCCACTACGCTCTGATGTCTGTCGAAGACGGCAACAGTGACTGAACCTTTAGTTTGAAAGGTATCTCAAATGTAAACGACTCGTTATATAAACATTAAAAATTTTAAAAAGTTATGTGAATTATATTTTGTTTATTAAAGACTGTTATCTTAATACAAACTTATATTTACATTAATCTAAAATCTTATTATTTATTATTGGGAAAACCGCATAAAAATTTTTTTATTTTTAAATCAAATGGTATCAAATGGTACCCAATTGTATAAAGACTTAAATTTAAGGTAATTTTTATGAATATTTTGCGTTAGAATTACAGTCTATGAAAATATTTCCTATACAATTAATTAAGATGTAACGGAATTCTGATGTTAGGAGGGAGGGAGTTATCATGGATAGTATAAGAATATATTTATTTCTGAAACCTGTAACATTTTTTAGCCTTCTTCTCAATTGAAAATCAAGACAACATATTAATAAATTTTGTTTTAAAAGCTTTAATTTAAAATGTTTATATTACAATAAAGGAGTTATTTTATTTTTGGGATAATGAATGCTACCAAAGTATTTATTTCAAATTTCAAAAACCCTGAAACATTTTTAAGAAATGGGGAAAATTGAAACATGTCTCTTTTAAAGAATTGCAACAAATATTATTAAATCAGTGGAAAGTTTGTGGAAGTATTGTTGCGCTATCGGTAGTGAATGAGGTTAAAAAAAATAATCCATAATCGATGAGATCCATAAGTTAAGCGAAAACAAAATTTAAGTTAATTTAAATAAATTTTTATTGAAATTACAGTTATTTAAAAAACAATGTTTCTTAAATAGGTTTTGATTTTGCACTTCTAAAGTTTTGTTTAACTAATTGATCAAGCTTAAATTTTAGTTATATCTTCGGAGTTAAAATATTGAAACAAAAGTTTACTTAATGATGTGTTTTTTCCATTTGTATAAAGTCTTAAATTTAAGGCAATTTTTATAAATACTTTGCGTTGGAATTACAGTCTCTGAAAATATTCCAGAGAAAATTATTTATATATCGATTAACTTGAGTAATTAAATAATGGTCAGTTTTATTCAGTCATTTTACCATTCATCTAAATTCTGTTGATCATGATCACTGAGAGAAAAGAAATCGGTATAGATGATTATCATATTTTTTTTATTAAAATTCAAATTAATGAAAAAATACATAAAACTGTAATTTTACACAAAAATTATATTTAAATTATATTTAAAAGATGATATTAAATAATTGGTTTTAGGAACAAACTAAATTTTATTTTTAAAGAATTCTAGAATTTAACTTTTAAAATGAATCCTATCAAAATCAACAATTTTGAGGTAAAATTTTAACCACATTTAAAAATCATTTTACATAAAAATAAAAAAAAGTTAAATGTCATTACTAACTGACTCATTAGTAGTTGGTTACATTTATGCAGAATCTGACGTCACGACCCGGGAGCGCGCTTATTGGCTCTGACGTCAAAATAAAAATTTTTCTCTTCAAATAAATAAAATTTGAAAATTAAATACAGTTCACAATCAATGTTATGAAGTATGGGTCTTATGAAATGATGTTTCCTTTGAAGCAATTGATGAGTCCCCAAGTTTTTTAATGTTAAAACCAATGAAATATGGTTTATATGAAGAATATGTCTTATGAACTAAATTTTAGACCCAAACCAATGAAAGTATTTAAAATTCATATCATTCTTATGAAGTGTGAATAATAAATGTAAAGCATAGAAATATTTATAAAAATAACACATTTTGAAAACATTTTTGTTAATAATTTTGTCTAAAAATGTCGACTAAAAAACGGTCGCTTTAATGAAATGCAAGCAAAAAATATCTGAAAACATTTTTTTGCTTAATTTGATATAAATTTTGTTGAAATAAAATTTTTTCTTAATTATCTTTCTTATGAAATATGTTTCTTATGAAGTAAATCATTTGTTCCAGGCCACTTCATAGCATTGATTGTCAACTGTAGTAAAAAATGCAATAAACTTTATAGAAAAAACCTTTGATATCATTTGCCTTGCTTACCAATTTTAAGCATCAATTGTTAAAATTGAAAAACTATTAATTGATGAAACAATGATTCAAACTTTTTGCTAAAATATTTGCAATTATTTAATTAAATCTATTTTAATCCTTTAAAAAAATTGTTTTGTTCTTCGTTCCATCAAATATGTAAAGTAACTCTCTATTAAATAAAGTTCAATTTTGAATACAATTTACAGTTTCAAAAAATTGTTTTTAATTGAAATTAAAATGGCAATTTTCAAAATTAGGGACTTTAAAAATACCTAGCATATTTATATATTTATATTCAATTGAAAAATTTATTCTGTGCGCACATACTTAAAAACTGGTCATAATCTCAGAATAAAGTGTTCTGGAAAGAAAGTTATCGTTGAGACTATTTTTGTAAAAGGCATTGTATAAGTATTTACTTTTTAAATAATCAAGGCTAATTAAATACTTTTGATAACAATGTGAGTAAACATCTAATAATTTAAGTTAATTTGATAAAAAATGTTTACTTTACTTATAATTAATTGCAATTGTGTAACAACCAAAAATAAATAAACAAACTCTCTATTAAATAAAGAATTATTTTGAGTATTATTTACAGTTTAAGAAATTATTGTTTTCAATTGAATTTAATTCTCGAAATATTACAGTATAAATAGTAAACTTTACAGAGAGAATTATTGATATCATTTGCCTTGCTTACCAATTAAGCATTAATTGTTAAAGCTCAAATATTAAATATTTATATAAAAATGAAAAACTATTAATTGATGATACAACAATTCAAACATTTTGCTAAAATATTTGCAATTATAAAAATAAATCTATTTTAATCCTTTAAAAATTGGTGTTGCCATCATGCCATCAAATATGTAAAGTAATTCTCTATTAATTAAAGTTCTATTTTGAATACAAGTTACAGTTTTAAGAAATTGTTTTTAATTGAAATTAAAATAGTATTCCTCAAAATTAATTAGGGACTTTAAAAAAAACCTAGCATATTTATATATTTATATTCAATTGAAAAATTTACCTGCTTTATTCTGTGCGCACATACTTAAATACTTGTCATAATCTCATAATAAAGTGTTACACTCATAAGTCTGGAAATAAAGTTAACATTGAGTCTATCATTTTTGTAAAAGGCATTGTACGTATTTTCTTTTTAAATAATCAAGGCTAATTATAAACTGTGGATATCAAATTTTAAGTAAAAATTTAATAATTCAAGTTAATTTGATAAAAAAAATGTTTATTTTAATTATAATTAATGGGACTGGTTTTTCAACCAAAAATAAGTAGATTAACTCTCTATTAAATAAAGTTAAATTTTGAGTATTATTTACAGTTTATAGAAATTATTTGTTTTAAATTGAAATTCAGTTTTAATCAAAAATGGTTCCCAAATTAAAAACGACTGAATACATAGAAACTAACGGAAAATTTTTGCTTGAATTATTTAAAAATTTATTTTTCTGGGTATTTTATAAAATGGCTAAAAATTATAAAAAGATGACACATAGAAAAGCTCTCCTATTGGTGTTTCTGGGGCTTGTTCAAAATACTTTTAATTGAACTTGTGCAAACTTTTTAAAAGAATTCAAAAGTACTTCAAAATTTTTGAGTTTAATTAGGTTTTTATTAAACAAAATAGAAATGAATAAATATTTGCTAACAGTCCTCTATTTGGACAAAAACTGATCTGAATTCAGCTTTCAAAATAGTGGTGTTAATAATTTCAAAGCTTAAGACAATAAAAGGTTCAAAATAGAGTAAAATTAGTGTAAATATTAAAATGTGTTCAAATTCTGTGAATTAATTTATTTTATGGAAAATATTAAAACAAGGTTAAATTTAATATAATTAAATAATAATAACACATTATTAATTTTTCTCCAAAAATATTTAAAGTCAAATCATTATTAAATAAATTCATTTTTTAATATCATTTACAGTTTATAGAAATTATAGTTTTGTATTGAATTTTGTTAATGTTTTGATACAAGTATTTTGCCACACATTTTCTTGGCTCTTTTGTTGTTTACTTACTTTTGAAAAATTCGATTAAAATTAAATCTTTTAATTATGATAACAAAAAAATGGGAAATATCTTTATATTAAATAAATTCTAGTTTTTAGTATAATTTACAGTTTTTGGAAATTATTGTTTTAAATTGAAATTTAATTTTAATCAAAATTTGGTTCTCAAATAAAAACTACTCATAGAAACGAATGGAAAATTTTTGTTAGAATAATTTGAAATTATATTTTCTGGTTATTTTGTAAAATTGTTAAAAACAATTAACGATTCATCTTATCCTCAAAAAATGAGTAACATGAATTATCTTTTAAATAAAGTTGAATTTTGAATATTATTTACAGTTTATATAAATTCTTGTTTTGAATGGAATTTTAAGAAAGTTTTATATTGATAATTTATTTAAAATATCTAAAATTATTATTTAATTAATATACTTTAATGCAATAATAGCTTATATTATAAGTTGATTTTAAAAAATAGTATTTCTTTACCACCAAGTATATAAAAAGAAAGACAATATTAAATAATATTAAATTTTGAGAATTATTTACAGTTAATTTAAAATATTGTTTTGAATTTAATTTAAAATTTTGTAAAAATTTAGTTCTCAACTGAAAAATGACTTCTCATAGAAATGTACAAAAAATTTCTTTAAATGTTTTGAATGATAATAAGCAGTGATGTGAATTGAGAGCTACTTTGGGAGCTAAAGCATATAATATTGCAACGAGAATTGGGTTGGTGGGAATCTTTTTTGGAATGGGATTAATAAGTAAATACAGTGCTTTCCACTCTTAATTGAATAATTTCCAGATGACTTTGAATGGCTTATTTACATAACGTTTTTCACTAAAAGTAAAACCCCATTAATTGAAATTCAAAGTCATCTGGAAAATATTCAATTAAGAGTGGAAAGCACTGTAATTTACACAAAACTCATGCGAACCAATTTTTTCAATTGATTTTGTTTCGATGGTCATGTCATACACTACAAATGAAGTCAGTGTTCGATTCATAATTCTAGAAAAAAGTGTCATAAAAATATAATTTTTCATAAATTTCTGAAATTCTTTCCATTTATTAATTATTTATACTTTAATTCTTTAAAAGGTAATTTAGTAAATTGGTTAAAAAAAGACAAATACTTGTACCCCGAAAAATATATAAAGAAACTCTATATAAAAAAATTTCAAATGCATTTTTTATTCATTAATTTAGTTAAATTTTTTTAATAAAATTAGTTAATTTTAGATTTATATTAAAAAAAAGTCTGTTGCTCTGTCTATCCCTATATATAACTTAATTATTTTGATAAATTATAAGGTAATTTTAGATTTCATTTACAGTTTTGGAATTACGTGACTTTTTTACCAGTATATTTAGTGATCATAATTATTAAAAACTTTTGAATATCATTTACAGTATTTATTAATTTTTGCATTGAATAGAATTTCAATTTTAATCAAAATTTGAGTTTAGTTTTTATTCATTAATTTTTTCCCCAAAATTTTTCTATTATTTAATTAAGTATTAAATAATATTTAATTATGACCAATTTAATTACTTTAATGGTAATATACTAAATCTTAAAAAAAACTTTGATTTTGTTTTGAATTACCAAAAAACATATAAAATAACTCTCCATAAAATAAAGTTTAATTTTGAATATCATTTACAGTATTTATAAATCTTTATTCTTAATTTAAAATGACATTTCCCAAAAATAAGGCTCAAAAACACACATCATCAAGGGGGGGATCAGCCAAAAATCCCCCCTGTCGCGAAAAATTTTGGAAAATCCCTCCCTGACAGCAGGCTTGAGAGGTACCCGCGGCGGCCATTTTTTTCGGCCATTTCCGCCATTTTGTCAACCATTTTTGTTGTTTTCCCGTTCTAAAGTGGATTTATATGCTATTTAGGCTAATTTAAACTGTATTTAACCGTAAAACAGCCACATTTACTGCTATTTAGCCGAAAATGGCCACTTCCTGTTGCCGCCATCTTGGATTTCCGGTCGCCAT
>JAQGBR010000398.1:0-13595 GCA_034698525.1 Achipteria nitens | reverse complement strand
AATTTTGTAGAAAATTTAGTTTAATAATAATTATTATTATTATATACCAACCGATATAAGTGTAGTCTTTCTTATTGAAGCGAACCCTCCAACAGTGAAACCAAATTTTGATTTTAACGATACACTTTTAAACATAACCCATTCCTTGTATTCCCATTCAGTTAAATCAGAAGAATACAAGTCATCCAAAAAGGAAAATATTTTCTCTGATTTTTCGTGAACTAACCCACAGACGAAACACGAGATAATTATCTCTACAATTGAAGAAATAGCGCCCAAAATTCTCGGGTATTTTCTCGTATTAGAAACCGTTGATATAATTGAAATGATATAAATATTTATCATAATTGAATAAATAGAGTTGACTGCTCTCAACACCAGAATATATGCCAAATGAGAATCTAATTCATTAATACTGTCTCTCATTTCAATGAATTGATTTTTAAAGTGTATTATTTGTTGAATAAAATCATTGCATTTTTTCTTTTTAAATGATAAATTTCCTTGTTAGAAAAATTAAACGGTTAATGCTTTAGTTTCAACATTTTTTTATATTTACCTTTTCTAAGTTGGATGAAAATTTCCAAATTGGTTTTAAAAGTATCAAGTCGTGTTGCATAGAAGACCGATACAATCCATGTTATAGCTGTAAGGGACCAGAAAATGATGAGAGTTATTGAGAATGAAATCATGTGATAGTTTGGAATGATTTGATCGCCGGAATAATCCAATGACTTTATCGCCAAAAAAGTTAGAAATACAACACAAGTTATCCACATAAATATTATAGCGATTGTCTTGTAATTAGTCAATGACTTGCTTTGATTATTGACTGTTTTAGACAATATATTAGCCAATTGGTAGCCATAAATGTTGAAATAAAAATAGTTTGCATGTTTAAATATTGTCCAAATAATTGCAATCGATTGCAAGAGATAAAGTATTATCTTGGGAATTTTTTCTATGTCTCCCAAATAATTAGTCAGTACTTTAGGTTTTTTCAATAAAGTTATCAAATTATAGAAATCGTAAATTAAACTAATTATGAATATTAAATATCCATAATATTTATAGAACTTATTGACACAGAGTTTGCCATTTAGTTGGATAACGAGACCACCAAATGTTAGGCCCAGAATCCGATGAAACCAAAGCAATGCTCTCAGAATTTTAATATTATTTCTTTGAAAATAGTTTAAAATTTTATGACTTAAAACAGAGATAAAGGGTTTTGAGGAAGTATTTAGAGTTTTTTCGTTTGGCTTTATGTTGGCTTTCATTTTTCAATATGCTCTAGAACAAAAAAGTCTTTTTATATTTTACTCATTTTATGATTCATTTTAGGTTGAATTTGATGTTTATTTTGGTGAAAGAGGAGTATATTTATTGTTTGTTCAATAAAAATATATAACAATATGAGAGGCACTCAATATTTAAATACTTTTATTGCAATAAATTAATCATAAATTTATGAAAACAATATTTTATTCATTATTTTCTGATGTTTTTATATGATCTTGTTTATTTTGTGTGGTCTGCAATAAGATAACTGTGTAGTTGAGAACAAATGAAAATATCTAATTAAAAAAAATGCTAGTTAATTTTGCAAAATATATTCTGTTCCAATTTAATGTTTTCCTACCGCAATAAGTGTGGTTTTTGTGAGTGATGCAAACCCTCCAAATGTAAATCCGAATTTAGTTTTACGCGAAATACTCTTAAACATAAGCCATTCCTTATATTCCCATTCAGTTAAATCATTAGAATTCAGTTCATCTAAAATGGCGTATATTTTATCGGATTTTTGGTGGACTAAACCGCAGACCAAAGATGAGATAATCATCTCTATAATTGATATGTCAGTACTTATGCCCAACATTTTGATATAGTCTAACATATTAGGAATGGCCGCTAAGATTGTTATGATGTAAATGTTTAACATAACTGAGTAAATAGATATAACGGCTCTGATCACCAAAATATATGCCAAATGGGAATCCATTTCATTAATTCTGTCTCTCATTTCAATGAATTGATTCTTAAAATATTGCATTTGTTTTGTAAAGACATCCATTTTTTTGTATTTAATCAATAGATTTGTTTCTGAGGAAATTGTCATTAATTAATACTTTTTTGGAAGTTTTATTTTATTTCTTTTATAATTACCTTTCCTTATTTGGATGAAAACTTCCAAATTGTTTTTGAAAGTATCCAGTCGTGTTGCACACGAAACTGACACAATACAAATAATAGCTGTGAGTGACCAGAATATAATGAAATTTATTGAAAATGCAATCAAACTATAGTTTTGAGATACTATAGAAGAATAGTCCAAAGATCTGAATATCAAGAATATTAGTAAAATAGTATTACTAATCCAAACCACTAATATTATAATTATCTTGAAGTTAATCAGTGATTTAGCTAGATGTTCAATTAATTTTGCCAAAATTTTGGCCAGTTCAAATCCATATCTGTTGAAATAATAATAGTTTGCATGTTTACACAAATTCCAAAGGATACCAATTGATGCTATTAAGAATGGCACCATTTTCGGCACTTTATCTATGCCTTCCGTTATTTTGCCAAATTCATCTTGAGCAATATATTTAGAGAAATGATAGATATCATAAAGCAAAAAGATAGCTGTCCACACATATCCGTAATATTTGTAATACTTATTGATAGACAACTTGCCATTCCTTTCAATAACGAGACCTCCAAATGAAATACCTAGAATGCGATGAAACCAAAGCAATGCTATTAAAATATTTAAACTATTTCTTTCAAAATAGTTTAAAATTTTGAACTTTAAATTAGTATCCAATTAGTATATTTTATGTATTTTATATGATAGTGTTAAATTTATAATTATAGCATGCTTCAATTATTTTAAAAATTAATTGCTAACATTTCACACTTTTTATTGATTTAAAGATATAATTTGTATTATTATATCTTTATAATAATAGAGATATGTTGTGTTAGAATAGGATGTGTTGAAACTTATGAATGAATTGTTAATTAGATGAGAATGAAATGTTTCATTCGGTCTAATAATTTAATTTAACATTATTTCATTAAATTAATGATATACTATCTGATCACATGAATAGTGATTATGTGAAAAATTCACATTCAATTAATGATAAGAATCTGTTGAAAAATATTTGGCGAGAAAAGCATTTTTTGTTAATTTCTTAGTTAATGAATACATTCTTTGATGTCTGAAATAATAAAGTTTTTTCACTTTTAAATTCCTACACATTTGCAAAGTTTAATTCAGATTCCTTTTAAAAAGTGATTAATCTATTCTAATAAAACAGTTATGAAAAAACAGTTATCAAAAGCTATAGAATTAACTGATTTAATGGTATTAACGTTCAAAAAATCGCAATCATTGGCAGAGAATTACGAAAATAGATTGAAAATAGATTTGACTTATCATACAAAAAATACAGTATTTTATAGCCTTGTGTTTTGCTAATAGTAACGAAATGTTGATTATATAAAAATTCCACTTCTAATGAAAGGTTGTTTCAAAAGTAAAAATATTCAATCAGTCAGTGATATATCACTTTCATTACTCGATGTGAACACAATTTCCGCTCAAAATATTCAATATTTTTCTTTATTAACAGCTTTTTTTCGGCCAAACAAACAAATTGATTGATGCAATGTCTTTGGCTGTGGAAAGTGGTGCCACTAATACTGTGGCTATTTATGTGCCAAACGATTGCTATGACAAGAAGACTGCAAAGCGGTTCCACTTCGGGGCCGCAAACTTCAAACTATTGAGAGCCTCTCAATTGGAAGTGTTTCTCAAAGAAATTAAGACAATCACTTCTAAGTATGAAATCAAAAAGATTGCGATCGCAATGCCCGGAATCATTGGTGACCAGGATAAAAAGGTTTGAATTCTAGAGTTGTTTTAGTTGTAAGGGTATACGAGATGTTTCACGCATTTTAGTGTTTATTCCGATTCTTTTACCAATAATTTTATGCATACATATTATTTTCGACTACATTTCAAGAATTGTTTGCGAAATATGTCCAAAGAGTACTTTTTCTTATATTAAGTTTAATGATAACCCGTGAACTTTAAACTCTTTTATAATTTTATTCGAATCGTATTTTTAAATAAATAAATATCTGATAAGTGTTTGGCAATCGATTTAAGTTTTCAGTTGAGAGTCAACTGTTGTTGAGTTTAAATACTTTTTTAAACTGAAATTTTAATTTTTCATTCTATGCTTTTCAGTCCTTACGAAGAGCTGTGGACAGGGTTTGGCCAGACCTGGACAGTGTTTGGGTCGGAAATGATACGGAAACTGCTTTAGGTTTGTTTAACTCATTTAATGTATCATTAGTTTAATGATAACAACAATCAGTCATTTGATTTGAAATAACTAATCAAATATTAAAAATGTTTGACTCATAGCATGTATTGATGACAACAAGTATGCCATAAAATGTATTGTCATATCGGGCACCGGTTCCTGTTGTTATGGCAATAACGGAGAGAAAACTGTTAAAATTGGAGGATCCGGTCATATAATCGGTAAGAAATTGAAGTGCATTTCAATAATGAAATTAATTGAGACAAACAGATAGTAATGAATACAAATAAATGACTAAAAATAAGTTTCCTAATGATTATCAGGCGATAGGGGTTCCGGATATTCAGTATCTCATATGGCATTGAGAGAGGCTCTCAAAGACTATGAATACAATTATTCGTCTAACGATTCGGAAACAAATGAAAACATATCAGTGCTGTTGAGTGTCATTCTAAAGCACCTGAACCTACGGTCGATATACGAATTGGTTTCGTGGAGTTTCGTCGCCTCTAAGGCTGAAATCGCAGATTTGGCACAAGTAATCATCAAACAGTCAGTTGTAGGCAATCCTATCGCCAAACGGGTCGTAGATTTTGCTGTTGAAGAACTTGTCGGTGATATCAAGTGTTTAATCGATCGATTGAGAAGTGGTAGGAAAGCAGAGGACAGTACACTTCAAATTGGATTCACAGGCAGTCTATTGACAAGAAGTGATATTTTCTCTAATCTCGTCTCTAAAAAGTTGAAGGAAAGTGTTGTCGACGCGGATATCATTCTATTGAAGGATACAGTTATGGGAGGACTTAAAATGATTTCCACAAATACTGAACCTAAAGATGTGGCGCAAGAAAATGGAGTTTCAATTAATCAGATGACAAACGAACAGTTGTCTCAATTAGTTCTTCCGATTCCGACTTCGCTTTCATTGACAGAAAAAAGAAATGAAAAGTCTATGAAATTGGATTCAATGACTGTTAAGGAAGGCATTGAACTCATGATTGGAGAGGAAAACAATAATTTCGCTGAAATCAGAAAAAATATCGATTCGATTGAGATTTTAGTCAATAGAATAACTCATGCCTTCAAAAATAATGGCCGACTCTTTTATGTGGGCGCTGGAACCAGTGGTCGGCTCGGAATACTCGATGCCAGTGAGTGTCCGCCAACTTTCTCATGTCCTCGATATCTGGTTCAGGGTATGTCATCTAATTATGTGAATGCTCTCAATTTGAGGTATATTTAATTGTATTGAAAGGTATCATCGCTGGCGGTCCTAAAGCTATTCAGAACGTCACTGAAGGCGCAGAAGACTCTGTTGTCGATGGAATCGTTGCTATCGAAGAGAAAGATGTAACAGAAAATGATGTCGTTATCGGTTAGTCATTATAATGTCATTTAATTTTTTAAAATTAATTAAATGATTAAATTTTGATTAGGAATCGCCGCTTGTGGTCGGACACCATTCGTTTGGGGCTCTCTTTATGCAGCTCTCCATCGAAAAGCCTATACCTGTCTCTTGTGTTTTAACCCAAATATTGAACCTAAAATCAAATTAGATTTAGTCTTAACGGTGAAAACGGGTCCAGAAGTGTTGACCGGCAGTACTCGTTTGAAGGCGGGCACAGCCACCAAATGTATACTAAATATGTTGACCACACTATCTATGGTTCAGTTGGGAAAGTGTTTCGAGAATCTGATGATAGATCTCTTGCC
Organism: Achipteria nitens; assembly: GCA_034698525.1. Taxonomy (NCBI): domain Eukaryota; kingdom Metazoa; phylum Arthropoda; class Arachnida; order Sarcoptiformes; family Achipteriidae; genus Achipteria; species Achipteria nitens. The sequence continues at coordinate 7,542 of JAQGBR010000398.1, read as the reverse complement.
GGCTAACGATAAACTGAGAGACAGATCCTTAAGAATAAGTTTAGTCCTTTTAGATAACGAAAAAGTGTCGGAAACGACAGTAAAACAGACTTTAATTAAAAACAATTATGACATCAAAAAGACTGTAATTGAGTTAAGAAAGTCTTTAACTAATTCTTAAATAAAATTAATTATAACTAAAATATTTAATTAAATTGTTTTCTATTTTATAATTTTGATTCTTTTTTCATAAAATAAAAGTATCAAGATAATTCCTAAACTTTTATTTACTTTCACTACAATAAAGTTTTAAAATTATTTTCTCAATATTTGAAATTATGTTTGAAAACTCATTCACCGATTGATAACTAAACTGAAAAATTATATGTTATGAACTGTAAAAGAGTAGACTATTTTCTTGAGTTTATTTAGACATCCATTTACTATCAGTCAGTCCTCTTTAAGTGTTTATCACACGCTGTGTAACCAAATCTTAAATCCTGTGTTTTACCGAATAATTTAAATTTGAAATTATTTGTGAAAATGACTGAAGAGTTGATAAAAAGATTAATTCAATTAAAATTAATTAATCATAAGTTATGTGAACAACAAAAACAGTTTATTCAAAGTATTGGAAAGGATTTGAATTTGGATTCAATTAATAATTCAGTTAACGATTCGATGAATGACTGCAAAATTGATCTCAAAATTATTGATTTCAATAAAAATTCTGAAGATTTCAGATGTTTTTGGCCTAAATGTCAGTTTAAGACCAAATATAAGTCTTGTCTCGAAAGACATAAATTGATTCATAAAAATGAAAAACAATTTAAATGCAAAGAATGTAATCAAAGGTTTAAAGTGAGAACCAATTTAGAGACCCATCGTTTGGTTCACACAAATAAAAAGCCATTTCTGTGCGATTGGAGTCGATGTGGAAAACGATTCAAATCTAAATCAAATGTTATTCAACACAAACGTTGTGTTCATTTAAAGGAAAAAAAGTTTAAATGCGATTATAAGGACTGCAAAATGAAATTCTTCTATAGAAATGCTTTGGAAATACATAAACGCAGTCATTCCGGAAAAAAGCCTTTTCTGTGCGATTGGAGTCGATGTGGAAAACGATTCAAATCTAATTCAGAAGTCATTTCTCACAAACGTTGTGTTCATTTAAAGGAAAAACAATTTAAATGCGATCACAAGAACTGCGGAAAGAGATTCTTCAATAAAACAATTTTGGAAAGACATAAACGCATACATTCGGGAGAAAAGCCTTTTAGTTGTGTTCACAAAAATTGCGATAAAAAATTCTCTCAAAAATACAATTTAATTAAACACAAACGCATACATTCGGGAGAAAAGCCTTATATTTGTATTAATTGTGACAAAAGATTTAGAGATAACTCAAATTTCAATCGACACAATAAAACGTGTAATTGAATGGACACACAAAACATCTTTAGTTTAATAAAAGTAAAAATTATTGTAAACTTAATTTAGATTTGATTTTTAAATAAGACATCAGTTTTTTAAATTCAAGTTTTGGCTTTAATTCTTAAAACAACAAAACAATGCTTTCATTTAATTTATTTTTAAATTAAAATTAATTTAATAATAATTTAAATGTTTTATAAATTTAATAAATTTGTTAAAATGACTCAAAATTTGTTGGAATTATCTTTTTTTAAATTAATGAAAATAAATCATAATTTGTGTTCACTTCAGGAAAATTATAATAAAAGTTTTAAAAATGTCTTGAATTTAATTTTATTATCGATTATAGATTTAGATTTTATTTAATCAAATGTTTTGAATATATATTATATTAAAATTGTTTTTTAATATAATTAGTTTACAATAATTCAATTGATTTGATGACAAAAAGTCTATTAACTAAACTGAAAATCTTTTCTTCACAATACGTCTAAAAGTCTTATTTCTACTCATTATATCATTTATGTCCAACTCTTCCATAAATAAAGAGTTTTCAATTGTATTCCAATATCTTTGAGGCAAAACTGATGGCAACTCTTTGCGATTTAGCCATTGATAGTCATCGCAAAAGTCATTATTCTGTGCAAACTCTCCATTTATATGATTGGCTTTAAAGAAAAACATTTTCGCGCCTTTTATTTGAATATTTTTCGTTACTTCTTTGGGATATCTATAAGAATATACAGCGGACGGAGCGTTGCCTAAGAACTTGACTTCCATTTGATTGACACAGAATTGTTTGAGCGCTCGTTCGGCCGTTTGTCTCAGAGTTTCGTCGCCGGTATTCATCGCTTGTGGTAAAAGCCATTTGTATTCTTCGCCCAATTTTTGTTTGCAGACAAGCATTAGATGTTTGTCCAGACATCGATCCAAAGACTTCTTATCGTTTGTGACATCAGATTCTGCGGTAAAATCAAAATTAATTAAAAAGTAATTGACTTTAAACTCAAAGATTACGTGTAATTCGCGGCGATTTCTTAAACTTTGAATACAAATCATTATAAAACTCTTCAAAGTCTTGAGCGGTCTGTTTGGCCGCTGCGTCCAAATCCTTTTCATCGCTGTCTCCCGAAGCGATTCGTTTTGTTCTTCGCCTGAAAATCAATTAAAATAATTAAAATTGTGGTCAAAATTAAAGAGTGGTTAGTATTAACAGGTCTTCAAAGTGTCTCATTTCGTGATCGCAATAAAGACTACGATTTATCTCAATAGTGGACAACACTTCTGACATCTTTTTCTCCAACCAATTCATTTCGGGTATTATTTGTGGCACTCTTTGCAGACAAACACTACTTATTAAATGCCATTCATTTGTATAACGTTTTGATATCAAATGAATAGATTTTAAATTATTTTTACAAATAATTTGCTTAAAAATTGAATTCATTTTAATTGAATTTAAATCTTAATTAAGTGTTTAAGTGATTAAAACATGTGATCTCTAATAGAGATGTGTTTACAAACAAAAACCATTCAAATAATACGTAAACTTATTTTTTGATAAATTTTTATTTCAAATCAAAATAAATATTTTATTGGCTTTTAGGCCAAAAACACTTAAAGACTTATGTTTGAAATCAATAATTTCAATCTTTTGTCAAATGAATTGTTTTATAAAAATAATTGGATTTTTGTGTATAAAAATCAAAGAAATTAGTGAAACCTGTTTTAATCAATTCGTTATTTTTCAATCGATAAACACATCCTTCAGACTGTAAAATACAATTATAAGGATAATATTTTTCGTGATATAAATCATTGAATTTATCTTCACATTTGATTTCATTAATTTCTTCAGTAAAAGGATTAAATTCAAATACCTTTCCTCTATTATTTAAAATAATAAAAACATTAGAGTGAAGGTAAACCTTTAGTACATTTTTAAGAGGGATTGATCTTTGCTCAAATTCACCATCATCAATTCTGCCCCAATAATAGGCATTTCCATCAAAACTAACAGCAAAAGAGGTATCGTTCGCACAGTTAATAAATTTGATTTTCTCTTTTAAATCTATTTCTATTGGAGTTGAGATGATTTCTTTTTCACATCCTATCTGTCTGTTCCTATTATCACCCCATCCATAGAGAAGACCATCTGCTGAAAGGGCCAAACAATGTCTTTCACCGCAACTGATTTGAATTATATTCTTGTCATCAAAATAGTCACTCTTTTCTGGTCTGTAATATAGACTCCAATCGCTTTCAAATCCTCTTGCTAATTGGCCATACATATTGTCTCCCCAGGAGAATATTTGATTCTGATCATTTCGGGTAAGCATAAAATTCCAACCTTGATAAAATTCTTCAATATTTTCGCCGCACAACTCATTAATTAAAATAAATTTTTCATTACTCTTATTATAACCCAATTTTTCGTTAATATCTTTTCCCAAACCATAGACCTTATTATCATTCAAAACACAATATCCTAATCCAATGTTATAATCTCTGGAAACATAAAATGATTTAATATTTTGTTTCAAATTTGGAGGAAAATCACGAAAAATATTATTTTTATTTAAAAATTCAGACATTTTGTCAAACTGTGGACCTGAAGGAGGATTAGTTTATATAACATTTAAGATAAGAGATTATTCACTTTATAAAGTTTTATCTAATCTCAAATAGAGTATCCTTCGTTTCTCTAAACACAGCGTTATTTAAAAACTCATATTATTTACAATATTTTAGGTTAAATGAAATAAACAGTCTTTTCATTAAATTTTTGATACTATTTTCATTCATTTAAAATATAAAAATAATTTATTGAATATTTATATCAATAAAATAAATTATAAGTAGAGATAAGTTTAGAATATAAGAACAAACAATCAAATAAATTGTTATTTAGGCCACAAAATTCAGAAACTATTTCAGATTTCATTAATGTGAACTTGTTCAATTGCTAATTGTTGTTAAAACTAAAATTATTTAGAACAAGGTCAAACTTTTATTTTTAAATATAAATCTTGTTAGAAAACGACTAGTTGAACTTGGTAAAACTAGTAATTCCTAAGCTGAAAAGTCAAATTTGTATTTGAAAATTAATAACTAAATTCTTAACTATCAAATATAATAACAGAACATCAGAAATAAAAATAAAATATTATTCCAGTTCCTCTTATTCATCACCATCCTCATAATCATCTTGATCATCCAACTGTTGATCCAAATCGTGTTCTAAACCGGGGATCTCGTTTCAAAAAAGTGGCTGATCTTTCAGAATAGCGTTGACAGTCATTTTCAGAAGTCACCTGATCTCTACTAACTTAAGTAAGAACAGAATCATATTTCAGGCAGACATCTTTTAAGTGATTCTCAGCTATTCTTTTAGCTAAAATAGATCGCGAACTAAGAATAGGGAATAGTTTTAAAAGTTTTCAATTTTTTTTATTTTTATTACTTTTTTTGATTCAAAACATTTATTCGAAAAACAGTTCTTTCAGTTTCGAGGCCAACACATGCAGGGAATCACGTGACACATTCACGTGTGACTTCAACTCTTTAGAACGCAGCGCGTAAGTTGTGAACGCGTACTGACCAGTCCATACCAATCACGAGACGGGCTTTTTTTGTCCCTAGTTTTGAAGTTAAGACATGAATAAAAAGATTGGAATTTCTTTTTAAAATAATATAATTAAATTAAAAATAACTTGAATTAAGGGAGGGGGTGGTAAACATTGACATATTTTTAAATTCCTAAAAATGTATATAAAAAACTCACAAAAAATGATTTCGGGCTCTAAAGACGATCTTTGAAACAACACTCCATATTATTTGCTACTAATCAAAGTGAATAACAATTGAATTCAAAATATTTCGAAAACCACTTCATATTGAGATAATTATATCTCTTTTGAACTTATTTTAAGGCAATCTAATTATATTTTCATTACAAAATAGTACTTGACATTTAGAGACAATTATTTAGATTTTTATATTGGATTAGAGAATAAAATGGTATTTATCTTAAAAAAACAAAAATAAAATAAAATACTGGAAAAATTGGTAACATCTAATAATTGTGTAATCAGAATCAGAATGAGTCAATTCTGAGGCAAACAAGTCTTATAAAATTCTAAATCATTTGTTCCTAGAATTAATTGGTAATCTTAATGGAAGGCTTCCAGGAAAATTTTTGAGTCTTAAATTTAAAGTATTTGGCAAAATTTGGCAAACAAGTCTGACGAATTATTTTTGGATAATCCCTTACTTTCTTATGGATTAATTTTTCAGAAAATTATCTTTATATAGTTGGATGCAAAACAGTTCCACTATTCACATAAGATTTGAGTTTCTTTTAAACAAGCAAATCCACTAAAAGCGCTTTTAATTTTTGAGATTCAAATTAAAATAGATTTGTTTTTTATTAATTCTAAATAAAAAATTACGCCCGCATTATTTACAGTTTTTTGAGACATAATAATTTTATATTCGGTTGACATAGATTTTAACTGAATTTTACAAAACCCTTTAACTGTAAATAAAACTTAAAAATTTAAAATTAATAATTAATTTATGAAATTAAGCGACGAATATGAGTGCAAATATGAGTGCCCTTTTTTTAAAAACTAAACAAGAAACACTCAAATAAAAATGAACTCAATGATTGAAATTAATCAGGCTTTGTAGAAAAAGTTATTGTAAATGTAAGCGTAAATGTATATAAAATCTAAATTTATTTAAAAAATTTTAGATAATTGAATGGTAATTATAATTTGTTCCTTAAGAAAATTATATTCACCAAAGATCTATTCAAATTTCATGCTTAAAACCTGAGAATTTCATACCGAAAATAATAGGGGAAAATTTATAAAAATCAAGTAATTTATTAATAGATAATGATAGAATAATATCTTAAAAAATCGTAAGTCAAAAAAACCAAAAAAATATGTTTTGTTTCTTCATTAATTCTACTTAAGATTAGAAACATTATTACAGTTTATGAGAATAATTAGAAAATAATAACATTTTTTCAAAACAAATTTCAACAAACCTTTACTATTTTTTTAATCTAACGCTTAATTAGTGTAATTAATATAAAACTAAACATTTAATTTAGAAAATTAATATTTAAAACACAATAATTTTTAGAAGCATTCACAGAATCAATTATATTATATTAAAATATATTAATTAAATTGCACGAGGTACTTTACTTTACAATTTGTGGTGAAGTTTTATGAAATCTTAACAACAGATTTTGAAACTGTTTTACTCTTCTCTCTTAAAAATTAATATCTTTCTATAAACTGTAAATTACTTAACATTTTTCGTTTTTTATTTCACAGACTGTAAATATTTTCCTAATACTACTTAATTTGCAAGAGTTTAATATTAAAATTCTATTCTAACTTAAATCTTATTTCTTTCTTTTCTATTACAAAGAGGTAAGAATTGTCTAAAAATTAAACTTCTAAAAATCTGATAATTATAATCCTATTACAATGAGTTGAGCATGGTTTTTATTGAAGGAGTGTACAAGATAAAGCTTTTGAATAACTTAAAAGTAAATTAATGAAGAATAAATTTGATTATTTGGATTAAGTGTCTAAATAATTTCTTGTTTATTAAAACTTTTAAATTATAGAATTAAAATATAAATTATAATAATTTTAAAAAATAATCATAGAATCAATTAATAATAAATAATATTATAATATATTAATTAATTGCACGTAATTTAGTACCTGTGGTAATGTTTTAAGCAATTTTAGGGACTGATACTGAAATTTTTTAACCCTTACCTTAAAATAAGATAATGTTTTTAAATATTCCGTTTAATGGTTTAACATTTTTCGATTTTAATTTTAATAGACTGTAAACATGTTTCTTATACTACTTTGTATTAATGAAAAAACTAAATTTAAATTTTTGGGGAATAAGAAGTAGAGTCTCTTTTTGAGAATTTCTTTTTTGACTAAAAAATTGATTTTCTGAAAATTTTTGAAATCTTTTATATTATTAGGTTAATCAATAAAAAAAATCGAATTGTTTTTTGAATAACTTTTAAACGGTTCAAGGTAGATTTAATCTATAATATGCATATGAAAGTACTATCTAATT
>JAQGBR010000397.1:0-13602 GCA_034698525.1 Achipteria nitens | reverse complement strand
AAAAGTCATAATTTTTTAATCAAATTTTCTAATATTAATGTTATATATATTTCCGAGTGATTAACAAAATAATTGATTGAATTTATCAAAAATATGTTTATAATTATATAATACTTTTATGACTAATTTCTAATCAGTTATTGAATAAATAATTAAATCTGATTTCAGTGATAACTAACTACAGAATCTATATTTTAATTGAGTGGTAGATACCTGTCCTATATTATACCATGGTACATTTGTTCATTCACTTATACTTATTATGTATCTGCATTTTAACCGTTCACTTAATTATTGAAAATTTCCAAAATATGATGAAATACAAAATTTGTTTAATCAAATCTCGAGTTATAATTGTGGAGCCGTTGGCTATTCAAAAGAATTTGAAACATTTCTTGAATATTCAGTAAAGCGTAGATCATTTTCCTTTCGTTTATATCAAAAACCACTAAAGTTTAAAACTGAGCGGAACTATACAAGGATTTTGAATATTTGTGCCAAAAATCAGGGAAATACTAATTATGAATAAAATGAGACAACTTTTCGTTGACTAAAACTTATAATTTATAAGAATATGTTTGAGAAGAAAATTTCACTTTCATTCACACAAATATCTCAACGAAAGTCTCAAAAAGTTTTTTACTCAAAAAATACTGAAATTGTTTTTAAGTTTAAATTTAATCAAAAATTCAATTGAGTTTAGAATGAATGCAATAATTTGTGTGATTTTCATCAGTTTTGTGCCACTAATATCAGGACAGGGCGATGATGGACTCGGACTCGGAGATTTATTCGGTGGTGGTGGCGGCGGCGGAGGAGGCGGAGGTCAAGGTGGTCCTCTAGGAGGACTCGGTGCTCTCGGACAGCAATTGGGTGGATTGGGTGGCTTAGGGGCACCTGGTGGTGGCCGTGGAGGGGGAGGAGGAGGAGGATTAGGTGGACTACTCAGTGGTTTGGGAGGAGGAGGTGGTGGTGGTGGTCGTGGAGGCGGTGGCGGCTTATTAGATGGTCTCGGTCTTGGACAACTCGGTGGAGGACGTGGTGGCGGTGGTGGTGACCAATTTGGTCTTGGTAATCTTGGAGGAGGTGGCGGAGGTGACCAATTTGGTCTTGGCAATATTGGAGGAGGAGGAGGTGGCGGTGACCAATTTGGGTTAGGTAATCTTGGAGGTGGTGGTGGTGGAGGTCTTGGAGACCTCGCAAACATAGGAGGCGGAGGTGGTGGAGGCGGTTTGGGTGATATCGGAAACTTAGGTGGTGGCGGCGGTGGACTTGGGGATATTGGCAACTTAGGAGGCGGAGGCTTAGGTGGTTTGGATCCTTTAGGGTTAATCGGATAATCTTCGAAAACAACAAATTTTTTGTATCAAACGAACAAAAAATCTCAAGTATTGTATAATAATTTGATTTTCATAAATGTTTTGTTTGTCTCTTAAGTTATTTTTGAGTTTAATTTGTCTTAAAATAAATTTCAATTTAATTAATAATTAAATCAAAAAATAAAACTAATTTACAAAAAATGAATGAAATGATTGAAACTTTATTTAATTAATATTTAATTCTCAAAATGGATTAATAGACTAATGAAAAGTAAAAGAACCAAGTAAAACAATAATTATCAACTGATCTTGGCAAATTGTGTTGGAGTTGATAAGGAGCAGCACATAATAATATAATTATGATCCTCTCTCTCTCTCTCTCTCTCTCTCTCTCTCTCTCTCTCTCTCTTTATTTTTTATTTAAATTATGAAATATTCATAAACTCTATTCGATCCGATTTTATGATTAATTTGTTTTAAACTAAAATAAATAAATGAGTACTCATTCGGTGCTTATCTTCCAAAAGATTCATAAACCTCTAAAAACAGGATTGAATAGAAACGCCTGAAGCGATGGATATGTTCTCATTTATGAGATCATTGTCCTAATTGTGTGGACAACTTTTGTCTAAACTTAATTCCAGAGCTTTTTCCGAATAAGTTTTTTGAATTGTTTGCCACAAAAATGAATATATTTTCGGTAATCCATCGGTTTTTTTGTTTGACATAAGTTTTTGAAAATGATTTAATGAATGTCTCAATATTTTTGAACAGTTATTCCAACTTTTATTAATAATCGGATCGATAGTTGTTGTGATTTCAGATCCGCCATATCGTTGGTCTCCATATCGGGGACCGACTGTAAAGCCTCCACTCTTTACAGTTTTGGATCTGATCAACCATCCCGATGGCGAAGTAGTCGGTGGACATTACATTAGAAGGTGTCGGGTCTGTGATATGCCTCGACTTTTTAAAGCTCTTAAACGTTAAAATGATTTCCCTAAAGTCAAGACTCATTTAAAAACTCATTGATTTTCGTGTATTACTATACCATTTGACCCCAAGTTTTAAAAGACTTTTGACTTTTTCTCAGGAAATTCGTTCAAAACTAAGAATAATATCAGAGAAACAAAAGATAAATATTAAAAAATCATTAATTGATAGAATGTTTTCTTTGAGAAAAAGTTATGAAAAATTAGATTATTTACCAGAAAATAAAAAAAGTTTTACCATTTATTTAAACTAAAACAGCGCTAATTATGTAATTCAAAGTATAAAAAGTGTTTTTAATTATTTAAGAATTGCTGTCAACCGTTAAATAATTGTTATATTATTATAATACTATTGAGTCGTTTCCTGTTCTATGAATTTACTATTTTTCTGATTGTTTTTTAATCTATAAAATTAAAGTTTTGTCTCATTTTTCATTAAATTAACTCAATTTTATAAACTTTTTATAATTTTGTGGTTAAAATTGATTCTTTGAAATTGGAGTTTAATTAAACTTTAATAAAATTTTTCTAATTAACACTTTATTTGAAAGTCAATAAAGTCTTAAAACTATTACTAATTTAAAGTTCAAGATTTAGATAATTATTTTAATAAATAAAAATCTGGTTCTCAATTGGGTTAATGAATTAAAGTGTCATGCTCATACTTTAGTTACATAATTAAATAGTTATTTAATTAGATAATAGATTAAACCCCTATAAAACTTTGTTGCCAGAGGCTAATACCCTGGAACTTTACTATTTTTAATGCCCTTGTTATTTTAATACCTGCAAAAAAAATTTAAAATGTAATTATAGACGATATGAATAATTGATTATAATTTTTATAAAACTAAATCTGTTAACAATTTTGTAAACTCTAATAATAAATAAAATGAGAAATAAAAGTGAGTCTAAACTTTGGACTTAAAGTAAATTTGTTTACATTTTTTGCTGATTTAAATGCCTGTAAATCATGTGATTCAGTGAAAGGCGTTTAAATGACTCCATTTGTTTGGCATTTGTTTGCAAACAAATGATTTGATTAAACGATTTAGTGGTCAAACTCTCAATTATTTAATGATAAATATATATAAATATAATGTCAAACAAGAGAATAGTCGACGAAATCGAAAGATTGGCTCAAATTTGTCGAAAAGAAGAAACAAATTTATTGATCGGAAAATATGAGTTAACTCTCAATCAATCAGTCATTCAATTCATTACTAATGAATACAAATTGAGTTCAAATAATAATAACATTAATATTAAACTCAATTATTTGCGGCAATTGTTTCGTAAAATACCTTCGATTAAAATAATAGGCGACAGGTCTTCTAATAATTTAGTTATTCATTTAAATTCATTTGTTTCGTGTGTTTGCCTTCAGTTAATTCGGATTTCGTTCAAACATTTGGTCGGTTTAGAGATAATTAGACCACAATTAAAGTCTTTGAAGTGTTTTAAGTGTTTCGATACTCAGACACTCGACGAACAGTTCTGGGATTTGTTTGGGGTTTGGCCTCAATTGACTTCTTTGACTTTAAGTCAAAACAATATAACTTCAGTGAAGGCGTCAGTCATTCCCTCATCGGTTAAAATCCTAGACTTGAGTTGGAATCGAATCAAAGCCTTTAATAATATCGATAACTATTCGGTTAATAATATATTAAAACTGGACTTAAGTTACAATTGTCTGACAGAAGTGCCAAAACTCAATACAATCAGTTGTTCTTCACTTAACTCACTCTTCATTAGAGGAAATCTAATCGAAAGTATTGACGGAATCGAGAAATTGACAGAACTTCTTGAGTTAGACATTGGAATCAATTGTATTATTGATTTAAATTCAATCATTAGTTCACTCAAAAGATGCAAATCATTAAAGTTTTTATGGATTGACGGAAACCCTTTCACTTGTCATCCAAACACTAATCAAATAATTCAAAAACAATTGATTTTTTTGAAGAAATTAAATGAAATAAATATTTTAAGAGACGATCAAAAAATAAATAAACCAACGAATGAAGACTTTCCAAGAAATGAAAATTTGAGAACCAATTCAGACGTAGAGAGCGAACAGTTTTTCGACGCTTCCAGTGATTCAATGGATTCCATTACAAAAAGTGATTTAAAAAACGAAATGAATAGAAAAAAGAAGTTAAGAGTCATTGAAATAAAAGATCGAATAGAAATTGAGGAACAGTTGGATAGCCTCGAAATAAAATCTAATGATTCAAACGATAAAAGTGTTGAAAACTCGAGTGAAGCTAAAGAATTGATCCAAAAGAGGAAAGATTTGGGCGAAGAGTGGTTAGTTTCCATGGGATTGAGTCCCGATAACTCAATGGTTTCGCAAAACATACAATCGATGAACACTTCTTCCAATTCAGCCAAAGAGAGTAATTCATTGGATTTAAAGAGTTCCTCACAATCGGCGGTAAAAAATGATCGAAAGATTTCGACTATAAGTACGAACACAACTGACGATGAAATTGAAGTTTTATCTGAAGAGAAGAGTGAGTGGAGTCGTAAAGAACTGGAAGACGACACAAATATTGTAATCGTTGAAAATCCCGAAAATAATGACACGTTTTTTGTTTACGTTCGTGAAGAGGACGGAATGATATTTGAAAAGCACTGCATCTCTGGAAAAGTGTTGAGAACTCATGATTTAAAAATATTAACAAACGTTGAGATAATCAATGATTTGGAACTAAAGATATGTTTTGATTCTGTGGTTTACTCCAAACGAGAAGTTAAATACCGATTCGATAGCATTGAGTCCTGTCTTGGATTCAACGATAAGTTTATTATTCCGTGGATTTCACAGAGAAAACAACAATTCATTTCTGAAGAAATACTTTACGAATGCAAAAATTGTGGTCAAAATAAATCCAGTTCTTCACAAGTGATATGTTGTGCTATTTGTGGCAGCGATGCTATTATGAAAAGCGAAGGTCAAAGGAAACGTCGGAGTGGGAGTGATATCACTATTTTGAGTCAAATTAATACACAAAATCAAACAGAACTCAAATTTAATTTTAGTGATGAGATCAACGTTTGGGAGGAATTGTTTTCAATAAATACATATTACGATCACTTATTCTTCACTCGAGTAGAACACAGTCTTAAACTCTATATTGAAGTAAAATTATTTACCGAAGAAGAAGAAGTGGTCGAGGGTTTAGTTAAATGCAAAGCCATGACTTCACAACAGAATCACTTGGGATCTGCTTTTCTGGTCGTTTCCAATAAGAATATTCTGATTCTGAGTATTAATGAAAACGAAAATTATGACAATTTTGACGCTTATCTTAAACTTGAAGTTTCGAAACCGATTACATCTTTAATTCAATTAAAAATCTTTCCAAACCTCTTAACAGATCAGGGATTTTGGCTCGAATTCAAAGACGATAAACAGCCGGCGAACAGATCGCGTACCAAATCTCTGATCAGTAGATTGAGTTCAAAAAGATCTTCGATTCCAGAAACCAATTCATTTCATTATCTCATTGTATTCTTCGATCAAATTATTGGCAAATCATTTATCAATTATTTTAATGAAACGATTAATAAATTAACAAAAATCGGGAGTTTTAAGAGTTCGACACAAAGAATACAATTAACAGAGAATTCAATAGCTCTTAACGACGACATAATTCTTATAAATGCCATCAAATCTGCAGATTATAAACGAAATGATATGAAAAGTGAACTTAAATTAAGTGAAAACATTGCAGTTATAGTCACCGAACAGTTAGTTATTTTGGGAGAAATGTCTTTTGATTGCAATGGTTTTTATAATATCAGAGTTTTATATAAAGAGTTTATAATTAATTTAATGCCACAAATCTTTATTAATCTTCAAAATTATTGTACAAAACTGTCATTTTCTGAGGACAACATCGAAACACATTTCACTTTAAATTCGTATACAAATGATTCGATTAAAAAGATTTTGATTCCAATCAAAAGTCAGTGGGAAAAGGCTTTCGACGTTCCGTTGCCTTTAAATAAATTTTAAACTCATTTCTTAAATAAAATATATTTTTCATTAATTATAATACTTTTATTCGAAGACATTTTTGATTCTGAATTTCATAGAATTTATTAGTTTTCTTAATTCAATCCAATTATCAAATAAAGAGTTAATTATTTAATAAAATCTAATTTTTAAAAGTATTTTGCAATTAATTTAAATCAAAATTAAGAATTGATCAAGTAGAATGATTGCAGCATCATGAAGAGCTTATTAACCTTGATAAATCAAAATAATAACCCTTTTGAAACTATTAATACTAACTAATTATTTAGAAATTTGAGATAATGTGGTAATAACTGGGCTTTTAATAAGTTGCTAGAAAGTAGAGTATCATGGTTAAAAGTTGGTTAAAAGTTGATAATTAGAGATTAGTTGAGTTAATGACGAAATAATTGTCATTCAATGAAATGCAAACGATTTTCAAAAACTGATAGATTGTAACATAATTTTGATTTAGTAATACATATCAATCGTAGTATTGAGCGACAATTGGGGCCCAAAACCTGTATAGAAGTGAAAGTATTGAAATTTTGTCATTTAATGGATAGAATGGAAGCACATTAACAGCACATTGAAGTCATATTGTGTTGATTTGGCAGAACTTATAGAACTTATAATCAAAAACCAAACAATTGACTGAACACTCATTTGATTAACACTTTTTAATTAATTATACGTTTAATCTATTATTGAATTAATTGTTATATTAATATATTTTGAATTAAAAATAATTAAATCGATTGTCAATTATTAACAAAACATTTGATGCGAAGACTAAAAGCGTAGAAAAAGCGTTAATTTTTGTTATAATTTTTTCGTAATTTTTTATATAAGAAATACATTTAATTAGTTTTGAAAATTGAGATAAAAATAAAATTTATTTAATAAAAGACGAAAAATGGAGAAAAAGGAGGATTTGAATGAAGAAGAGATGAATTGTCTGTCGAGTGGTGTTTCGGGGATCGGTCTGAATGTGTTGGCGCCCGCATTCGTGCCTTCCTTTCTGGTCAGCGGCCAAAACTCCAGTAATAATGATCTAAACTCTTTGGACACAACTCCTACTGAAGACACTAATAATAAAACGTTTAATAATACGGAGAATAACGAAGAAGTGGTCGACGATTGGGAGACAAATGCAGACGAAGACAACGACGACGACGAAGAAGGAGACGACGGTATCACTTATTTACTCATTTTTCACATTAACTTTTCATTGATTTAAAGCGATTGCGTTAACCAAAAGTCATTTAAATGTTTAATTGATTTGATTTAATGTTGATTTGAGTCAGCGATGAATTGCATTCAATTGAATATTAAATGATTTGTTATTTTTTATACAATTTATGTATTTTTGTGGTGACCTTTGAATTCATTTACTTTTATTTAATTACTTTTATTTTCATTTACAGTGACTTAAGTTTTTTCCACTTATTTTCAAACATTTATTTTAATTATTAGTTTGACTCAAATGTTGCGTTTAAACACTAATTTGAACCGATTTTGGTGTTTGTATTCACTATTATATTAATTTCATTAGATTTTCATTCATTTATTTAATAATTTATTGAAAAAATCAATTAATTGTTTGAATTGTTTGTTCAGATGAAGAGATCGAAGAAATGGTCGAAGAAAAGAGTGAAGACGCCATCGAAAAACCTAAAACTAGAAGAATAACAAAAGTGAAGAAAAAAGCGCACAAAGTGTTGGCCAGTGATGTGAACTCTAAAAAAGATCACTTAAATATGGTATTCATCGGTCACGTCGACGCCGGAAAGTCTACTATTGGCGGACAACTCCTTTTCCTGACCGGAATGGTTGACAAACGAACCCTTGAAAAGTATGAAAGGGAGGCAAAGGAAAAGAACAGAGAGTCCTGGTATTTGTCGTGGGCTCTCGACACCAATCAAGAGGAACGCGACAAAGGAAAGACTGTTGAAGTGGGCAGAGCTTATTTTGAAACAAAAAACAAACGCTTCACACTCTTAGACGCACCCGGTATTCATCTATTCATCTCTTCTCTTATTAATAACACTTTTGTTATAATTATCATTGATTTATAGGCCATCGAGGGTTTGTCCCAAATATGATAGGGGGTGCCTGTCAGGCAGACCTCTCTGTTCTCGTTATATCTGCCCGAAAAGGAGAGTTTGAAACTGGCTTTGAAGGGGGCGGACAAACCAGAGAACACGCGATGTTAGCAAAAACTGCAGGTCTGGTCTCGACATTAATTATTATTTTAAGATTTGTGTAAAAATTGTTTTATTTAATCAAAAGGTGTTAAACATATGGTTGTTCTCATCAATAAAATGGATGACCCGACTGTTGAATGGAGTGAATCCCGTTATAAGGAGTGCTGTGAGAAACTACTTCCATATCTGAAAAAATGCGGATTTAATCCCAAAACAGAAGTTTATTTCATGCCTTGTTCTGGTCTGACCGGAGCCTTCCTTAAAGATCCGATCGATGAGTCTCTCTGTTCGTGGTTTCGGTACTCAAACATATTTATCTAAATTTACTTTAATTTAATACTCAATTGTTTTAAGGGGTCCGTCATTTCTGGATTATATCGACTCTTTGCCGATGTGGTCGCGTCAAGTGTCCGGACCCTTTAGGCTACCGGTGGTCGACAAATACAAGGATATGGGAACAGTAGTCTTCGGAAAAGTAGAAAGCGGTTCAGCGCAAAAGGGCGCCCAATTAATGCTTATGCCTAACAGAAAACAAGTAGAAGTCTTACAATTATGGACCGATGAGGTAGAGGTCAGTCACGTAAGTTCGGGAGAAAACGTCAAAATTAAACTCAAAGGAGTGGAAGAAGAAGAGGTGACCGCAGGCTTTGTTTTATGTGACGCATCGGCGCCCTGTAGTGTAGGCCGAATATTCGACGCACAGGTGGTTATTCTGGAGCATAAGTCTATTATATGTGCGGGTTATTCGGCTGTCCTACACATCCATTGCGCGGTCGAAGAGATTAGTGTTAAAGCAATTATTGATTTAATAGATAAGAAAACCGGCAAAAGAGCGAAGGTTTGTATTAAACCAATTAAACCAATATATTAATGGAAGGTCTGTTTAGGCACACCCGAGGTTTGTAAAGCAGGATCAGGTGGCTCTCATGCGCTTAGAGTGCTCGGGAGGACTCATATGTATGGAAGAGTTCAAACAATTTCAACAAATGGGAAGGTTTACACTTAGAGATGAGGGTAAGACTATTGCAATCGGGAAAGTACTCAGAGTTGTCGAATGACTAACAAAGAGAACAAATGGTTATTCGGCTCAAGACTTGGCTCTCAATCCTGGGTTTGACTCCAAAAAAAGCAGAAAAAATGAATAAATTTTTTTAATAAATTGATAACAGATTCGTGTATTTGATATTTGATTATAAAAGTCATCGTTTATTGAGAATCGAATCAAATTAAAAATGTATTCAATTTTCAGACAATTCCTAAGAAAAGCTTTTTATGCAAAACAAAACAATTGAGAGTTTTATGAGTCGAGTCCTTTTACACACACTTTTGAATTGTAATAAAAGCTTTCATTTTTTAATATATATTAAAAAAAACTTAAAGTTAAGAACATTTTAGTCGAGTTCTACGTCAGAGGCTTTTTGTTGGTTTTGTCGGCCATCGATGGCACGACTGCCACCACTGGAACCGGCGTTTGAATGTTCGTCTTCGCTGTCTTCAAACAACGATTGGATCAGATTTCCGAATAAGCCCTGAGGGCCACGATTTCGAGAGGCGTTCTCCACACCGAAGTAGATCTGACCGATTTGGGTCAAGTAGTCATTATAGGACGGGTCCCGCTTAAGGGTTGTTCCATACAAATCACATAACACTTTAAATGTTTGTGTTTTCCCGCTTTTATTGAAAAATGTTTGAAATTATTTGAATAAAATGAGTGTCAAAAATATGAGACATACCTATCGATTGCCAGTAAAAGAAACCACAAAAAGTTTAATAACGGCAATAAAAAGGGAGGGTTTAGACTATTAATGGAAGGGTGTCTTGAAGTGTACGCATGAAATGTCTGGTCAGCCATCGATTTGTTGCGAACACAAAGCACTTGAAGCACAAACTGTCCAATGAATAGATCGACTTCAGAGGGATATCCAACAGTTGTCTGGTATTCGACTAACATTAGAGCGCAGTCGAGACCCGAATCAGATGAGTGCACGAAATGCTGTCGCGATTCCAAGAAATTCTTTTCACGCCATAAGACAATAGCGAACTGACGGCGAATCGCAGCCAAAGATATAAAACCCAATTTAATGGCATTCGTAACAAATGTCAAGCGTTCAGGACTTTTGGCTGGAATTAACTCAAACAGATTCGAGATATTTGTTAACAACTGTTCGCTTTCGACAATCGTTTCCCCATTTGTTGTCTTATTATTGGTTTCAATTAATAATTGTATATAAAGTGTCGCCAAATCTGCGCCCGAATTATGCTGTCCTGAATTCAAGAGACGAAGAGCTCCTCTCAATAATAGTTGACTCAATTGTGAATGTCTTTTGTCTCTTAAGAGCCGATAATATAGTGTCCGATATATTTGATGCGATTCGTAATAGTCTTGTCTTTCGAGTGATTTCTCCAATTTATTTAATAGTCTTTCGGACGACATCTCAAGTAATCAATCGATTAATTAAATTAAACCACAACTGAAACAAATATTTTTCAAATCAATACTTCAAACATAAACTTAAAAAAATTCTCACATTTTTAAGTCTATTAAATAAATAGAAATCCTTATTATTATTAGCAATCAATCAATTAATTTACATAAAATACTTAATTGTTTTTAATTAAAAACTGTTTGTTAACCACTAATACGTGTTTTTATTTCAATTATTCATTACATCATTCAATACTTGCCTTTAATTTCCTTATAAATAAAGTCATTTAAAGTCAATAATTTGTGTCATATTTTTATAGATATTTTCCATTGATTTCCATTTAGTTTCGCCACAAATACAATATTTCACAATATTTTTTCCAAATATTTATTCTATGTTTACTAAATAATAACCAATAATTGATTGCCATATTTATCCTGATCAATTTTATTCTCGCAAGTTTCCAACTGATCACCAGAAACATTTTATTAATTTAAATTTATGATTAGTATTTTAATTGAAATCAATAACATATTGTTTTATGTTTTACTAGTTTTAGATTAAAATAATTATAACGGAGTCTATGAATGACTCTTTAGTTTTGTTTTGTTTTGTTTACTAAAGTATGAAAAGTTGTGAAACAAATAAATGATTTAAAAATCAGTAAAAATATCTCTAATTTTATTAAAATTTGTATTATTTTTAATTTAATTTTGTTTTACTTTTTATTTATTTATTTGAAACCAAAGTATTTATTGTGACTTAAGATATAAGTGTTGACAGAAATGGCAATTCTTAGACACGTTTTGCGTCAAATTCCGCGAATCAACGGTTTGTGTCCACGAAATGCAGGGATCAGTCGTTCGTATGTCAAGAGTTTATATGAAGACGCCTTAACTCTGGACAATGACTTACCATCGGTTACAGCAAATAGCAATCAGGCTATCAATGGTTTGGTTGTAAATCAAAGACAAATGGATTAGTTTTGACAATTATTTGCTTTATTTAACAGCAAATGTCTTCAGGAATCCTAACGTAGACTTCGGTTCCAAACGCTTCTATAAGGGACGGGTCAAAGGGATTATCTTTGATTGGGGCGGAACTGTTGTTGACTGTGGTGTCTGTGCACCGATTTATACGTTTATCGAACTCTTTAAAGCAGAAGGCGTTGAGATAACCGAAGACGAGGCCCGAACTATAACCGGTTCTAATCGTATGGCAAATATCGCTCAGATTCTGGACAAAGAGGCCGTTCGGAAGCGTTGGATTGAATCCAATGGCAAAGAGCCGACCACTGAAGACGTCCAACGAATGTACGATAATTTCATACCTCATGTGTTGTCGAGTCTCACGAAATACAGTAATGTTATCGAAGGGGTCTCTCCAGTCGTCAAACAAATAAAGAAACCGCCCTTTAATTTGAAGATAGGCTCTACCACTGGATATCCTAAAGAAGTACTTAAAATTCTTCTGAGTACCAGCGCTTCACAGGGTTTGCATTCATTTCAGTCCATAAATATTCAATAATTATTCTGATTTTTCATGGATAGGGTTTGTTCCCGACGCCTCTGTCTGTTTGGGTGAAGTTCCTGAGTCTAATCCCTCGCCATTTATGTTATGGTTGTGTGCGATAAGACTCGGTCTGACTCCTATTGAATGTATGTCAGAGAAGTAATTGACTTAAAGTTTTAATCAAATCTTATATATTCCGATCATTAAATTAAAGCCGTCGTAAAAGTTGACGATTCAGCCAATGGTATAGCGGAGGGCCTTTTGGGCGGTTCCTGGACTGTTGGTATCGCTAAGACTTCGGTATAAAATCAATTAATTTTTCAGTTATTTATTTTAATAAATTAAAAATCCAGTCATACGTCGGTCTAAATGAACAGCAATTGGAAGAATTGAATTCAAGTGAACTCCGTTTACGACTAAAGAGGGCGTACGAGCCTTTGAGTAATTCGGGCGCACATTATGTTATCGACACTATCGATGATTTGCCACAAGTTATTGATGACATCAATAGAAGATTAGCCAATGGAGAGAAGCCTTAGATTTAGCCTTAGATATACGACTTTGTCTTCAATATTATTTCAAATGATTATCGATTTAATTGATAAAAGAGTTAATTTGTTTTTCAAATCAGGGGTTGGGTTCGAATTATAGCTTTACTACAGATTATTGTTTTTTGTTTTAAATAATTGAATGTAAGAGAGATTTGATTTTATTTTGGAATTACAGTTAATATTAGTAATCAATTATGAAATTTCAGTCATTTTGTTAATTATTTTCCAATTAATTAATTAATTAAACAAATTTTTTGCTGCCTTTAAGAGACAATCACTTAAAAATGACAAAAATTCACTCAAAATATTAATTATTTATTGTATTTACAAATATTTAAAATTTATTATTAGATCTGTTATTGTTTTAAATAATTTTTACTTATTTTTAGTCATTAGATGTTTATTCGAAATTATATTTAATGCTATAATTAATAAATAAAACTATTAATAAAAGAATTATTTTATTGAGTTTTAGATCATAACTACGAAAGGTAGAAATAGTTCAAATCAAGTAATTTCTCAAAGGTGTTGAATTTTCTCTAAGAAACAATTCATATAAATCATACATTCA
>JAQGBR010000396.1:0-13616 GCA_034698525.1 Achipteria nitens | reverse complement strand
TTTATTTAAAACTCTTGTGAATTATTCCTTTGGATATAATCTTTGCCGGACGAGACAGCGTTGGAATCGGTAAGTGAAAGACTATTAATTGATTATCGCCGGCCTCTTAGCCGTGTGTGTAACGGCTAAGAGGCCAACTTCGTTTAAAGTGTTTCAGGGATAGTAGGATCTTAGAGTTAGGTGAAGGGCAGTAGTTTAGAGGGGTACAGAAGTCAGCTGATAGGGATTATTGGGGATCAGACTCTAACGGTCGGTATTTAGGTATTGATTCCCTGTAGGCTTAGATAGTTGTTAGCAATGAGAATAGAGCCGTAGATGAGGATAAAGCCGTAGTCGAGAATAAGAACCGTAGAGGACAGAGATTAAACCGGTACCCCTCATAGAGATTAGGCCCAGACGGGGGCTTACTCCCTAACATGTGGTGGCATGGCGTTGTGATATGAAACTCGCTCTTATTTATACGCTACTAAATGAAATGATTGTTGAAAATTAGCGGTTGAAAGATACCGGTCAAGTGAAGCCAATATGCGGACATTTTTGAATGTGCCGCTACCACTTGACGTGCAGTTTATGACATCTTGTTTGTAAACGGAGCCTCTATGGATCATGAAAATTGTCTTATGGACAGATCCATATGTCGCAGATATTTGCAAATAGGTTGTTATAAATAAAATCACTTTTAATCGAATATAATAATCATAGCCTTCTTAGGAAGACAGTGATCTTCAAAAAATTGTACGCTACCAATAGAAATGATAGTTAAAAGAAAATTTATCGTTCAAGTGAAGACAATATGCGGACATTTGTGAATGTTTGCCGCGACCACTTGATGTGCAGTTTATACTCACTGTTTGTTGATGGGCTTCTATGGATCATTTAATTGTCTCTCAGACAGATCCATATGTAGCATAAGTTTGCAATCAGTTTGTTATAAATGAAAGCACTTTTAAAATAATATAAGGATTATAGCCTTCATGGGACGACAACGGTTTTCAACTCTTGAGGAACGTTTAGCCAACCGACGTGAGAAAGTCAAATTGGCTTCGAGACGTAAACGGATAAGAGTTAAGGAGCGCTGGGCTGAAATGATAGCCAAAAATGAGCAAATGGCCAGAGAAATTATTGAGCTTAAACAAAAAGTAGAAGTCTTGGAGGCGGAGATAAGTCTCTTTCGGTCTTGTCAATCTGACGATGATTGGTCACAACCTTCAATACAGCTAGAATTTTAAAATAATAAACTTAAAGAAATCTTTAAATAAGTAATTTATTAAAGTGTTTTTATATTTCTTTAAGTTTGTTATTAAATTCGTTCCTATAAATTAAATTGTTTTAAGTGAAATGAGAAAATCTTTCTTGAAGTTTTTCAAACCATATAACTAATTCTTATAATATCTCAGAATATTCTCAGTGTTTGTGTTTAAATAAATCAGTTTAAGTAAAATTCTTATTAATGAAAATTTTAATTAATAGAATTTTTCAATTCAATTTTAATAAGAAATCAATATTTTTCATTAAAAATACTTCAAAACATAAGTTGGATAAGCTGTTAGATGGGGATAATGTCGTCGAAGAAAAGTAATGATACCTTCGACGAGTAATAATGAATGAATTAAATTTGATAAAAATGTAATAAATAACTAAATTTAATTGGCGCCTCGATTCTTCAAAAAGACTTTGAATTGATTCAAAAGAAGATAATAAAAGATTTTGATTTAACCCCAAGATTTAATATTCAAAGTGATTTAGTAAAAAATATTTAATTAAATATTTTAAATTAAACAATATTTAAACTGAGGAACAGGTAATCGATAGACTTATTTGATTAAATTATGCTTTGCATTGTTTGTTACCCACCGCATCCCAGCGACCGAATAATCGGATCTGAGTATACATTTCGTCATTGCAGAGAGTTATACGAGGCGAATGTAGCTTTGTACCGCTCTCAGGCTCTGCGTGACTGATGCATCTTTTGTCTGGGGAACAGGACTGACACATAGTGTCAGTCTTTACAGATAAACATTGCAATTGATTTTTAAATTCATAGAAAAGTCTGTCACGTGTGAGATTTGAACTCACAACTATCAGTGCTAAAGGCGGATACCTTAGCACTGAGCCAATGCTCCTATTTAGATATTGAATAAACAAACTTTGAATATATATTTGAGTATGAATGCCAATGAGATAATATATTAAATATAAGTTATATTAGTTTCACTATTTATACTGAATACAAAAATTAAATAAAATTATATATTTAATTATAATAATGGTTAAGTCTAAATAGACTAATGAAAGAAAAACAGTGAGTAATTCTATAAATGATAATGAATTTTATTTAAGATTTAATCGTAAAGCAAAAACAAGCGGAAAACAATATAATATAAATAATAATATAATAATATAAATTTGTTTTATGGTTAAAATGATAAATTAAATAGAAAATCTAAAACCAAAAGCTATTCTATAAGTCTATGAAATTTTTCAAATAGTGGCACTCAAAGACAAGGCCTCTAAACCCTTGATCTCTTGCAAAAAAGAGAATACCGAGTTACCAATAATGATTGTCAGGACAATTTTAAAATTTTTTAGAAACTGATCACTTTTAAAACTTTTAAAATAAATTTCAATGTCATTATAAATTTGATAAAAAATAAGTAGAGTAGAAGAGTAGCAATTAGATTATTTTAAGGACTTTATTTTAACGGAAGAAACTTTTGGATAGAAGATAATTTTTGATTCGCTGTATACCGTGTATAGTATAGTGAAGTATACTGAATATAAGTGTAGTTTCAGAAATCACACAAGTCGTCAGTGCTCAAAATAGTTATGATTCCATAAGTATGGAAAGTCCACTACCATTTATGTCTGTAGATCAGAATATAAAATATCTAATAAATTGTAAAAATCAATAAAATTATCGAAGAAAAGAAGTATATAAATATTAAAAATTCAATGTGTTCAGATTGCAATTACGCCGCTGGAGTTTGAGTCCGAAATTAGAGAGATACCACTACACCAAATAAAAGTTCTCTTAGAAATGGGGTAATTTAACCTTTGAAAAAAATGTGCGCAGCATATAGTGTTCAAATCCGATTAAGGAATACCTGCGTCAAGAATAAGTGCTATAAAAGTTTATTAAAAATTAAAATTTTGGATTATTGTAAAACAAAACGAAGAGTTATTCTAAATCTTCTTTCCAAACTGCATCGAGAATACTGTCGAAAAATTAAGAATAATTTAGAACGAATAAGTATAAAGTTGTTAAACACTTTAATACTCAACTTAAAGATAAATTAAATATTAATCTACAGATGAGAAATCTAGTCATTATTAAGCTGAATAAACAATAAACCAAATTCAAATAGTTTTCCATCTATCACTCTAATGAGTGGTTTGTTTTTGATAAAAATTTAACTAAAGATTTAAAGTGATCAATAATTAACTAAAATTTTGAATTCATCCAGTTTGAGAAGGGGAATTAATCCAGTTATTGATGTTAAGCTTTAAAAATAGGCAATTATTTAAAACAATTTCATATCTATCAAAATATATTGCTCTTGATTAAGCGGAGACTGTACAGTGTATTTGTCGTGTAAATACCTGTATTTATTGTTGAAATAAAGGGCTTTAAATATATAAATAGAAAAAAGTACTGAAAAGGTTTTGACGAATATTTCAAAAACTAATCCATAAATGTTTATCGAACTTTGACTCCAAATGACCATATACATGTTCTCTATGAGATGCCAAAATATGAGGACATCGTTTTTTGTTTAAACTCAGAAGAATAAATTTATGTTGAATATGAGTGAATAAAGATAAAATAGATATGCCCTTTAAAAGAAACCTTGAAAGGCTTCTAATACATGCTGCTTGTCAAACAGAGACATATATAATTTATTAATAATACTTGTAATTGAATTTATCCACTCCCATAAAAAAGTAAATAATTGAACTTTCATAGAAAGAAGCAGAACTGTTGAAATTTTATTTTATTTTCATTTAAGCTGACACAGTATTTTTCATTTAAGATAATAAAATTAATGCCAGCATCGGTGGTTTAGCTAAAATTAATTATTTTGTAATTAAATAAAGCCGGATTCGACTGTATCCTTCTTACGTAAGACACTGTTTCCATTGCTTTAAATACCTTCAATAGTTCTGATAGGACTTATATTGTTTAATTGATATTACGTAAACCCCTTAAAAAGCATAAAATATTATCCACTTATATCAGTTTATTTAACACATTTAATAATAGTTGAAGGATTTTATTAAAAAGTATAAATATTGTGTGGAGTAACACCAAAGAGGAAATAACATTCAGATTGAAAACATAACCGAAATTTTTGTTATTTTTTTGAGATAACTATTTCTAACATTTTTATGAATAGTTGAATGTTCAAAATACTAATTTACAACTCAATTCGCTTGAGCGGATAAACATTTATTTTGATTCACTACGTTATTAAATTGTGACATTACAATACTTTAAAATAAGCACTTGTGAACAGATTAGACCAAGGGGAGTAATGATCAGATCTATAAAATTTAAAATTTATTATTAGTTTTTATAAAATGTTTTCAATAATAATTACTTTTATTATTTTATCCCGGAAAGTAATCGGCAAATGATGAACAAAATTATTAAAACCAAAAAATTTATAGATAATCCAATTAAAAGTAGAATTAAACAGAAATTCATAACCAACCAATCCTAAAATGAGAATTAAAATAATTATTTAAAAATAATAATTTACTTGAATTCTTACCCAAAGGAATTAACAAATAAATATGAATAGAGTTGTGCAGTGTTTAGCTATCAAATAATAATCGTCATGTTTGCTTTAACTAAAAAAATGGGCGGATTAAATTTCGGTTAAAAAAAAACCTTTTGTTTGACTGAGCTTTCACTCCTAAAATAAAGTTAAGGAGGGCGGCGACACGAATAAAAATATTTTAATAATTATTTGTCGTAATAGTGATATCAAAACATGAAATAAAACTAAGTTTATTAATGGAGAAAAGTAACATTCGGTGGGAGGCAATATAATTAGTGTAATTCTAAATGAATTTATATACAAATTAATTACTGATACCTATTCTGTTATTGAATAAATAATAACAAAGAAAATAGTAAAACTAATGTTAATTATATAGAATCAAAAAATATTAATTACATCAGTTCAATACCTAAGAAGATAGAAAAAAAAATAGAAAATTTAGTCAAAAATTTAGGACAAATGGGTTAAAATGGGATTTTAAAAATTGGTGCAAACTCATAATATTACACTATTTCAATAGGCCTAATACTTTTATAACACAACTAAACCTATGCTGTAACGTAATATTATGTACTTGCATTCACTAAAACTAATCTAGCTCAAAAACCTTTTGATTTACAATATTTCAGACTTTAATAAAACCTCCAAAATCAATAGAATTAACACCCTGTACAGTAATTAAAAAGATAAAAATGTATTTTAAACCATTTTAAATAAAATAGTTATATGGTGCAAACACATAATACCAAAGCCGATTAGGGTATTGCTATGGATACACTATGTACTAACGTAGCATTATTTGTTTGCATTATTTAGAATTTAACATGCTTAAAATCTATTTAATCTACTGCACTCAATTTTAATGAAAATGACAAAATACTTTTTCCAGGCTAAATAAAGTGCAAATTAGAATAAAATATGTCGGAAATGATTTGAAATATGATTAAAATTTCATTTTATTGAAATTTTTAAAACTTTGATATTTTCGAATAATATATGGAAATGTATAGAAAAATTCAATTTTTGATCTTAAAAATTAACAAAAAACTTCTTGAAATGGATTCGCCGTTAAGACAGCCAATAAAATGATTGAAAACCATTTTCATTCAAAAGTTGTTACGTTTTTATGTTCCAAAAAAAATTCAAATAATCCAAAAATTCAATAGAAAGAGATAGAACTGGTGAAATTAAATTTTACAGTTATTTAACACATTAATAGAGTCATAAGTTAAGAAAATAAAATTGAGGCCAGCATCGTTAGTTTTCCTAGAATTAATTGCTAAATATTTTAAAAAATCGGATTTGTCTGTATTCCGATTATGTTGACGCACTTAATGCCTCCTCTTTAATGAAAGGCAGTAACCCAATTAAAAATCAGATTCATGGCTTTACTTTACATGCTGTTTTTAGATTTGGGTTTACAAATATTATTAACTTAAAAGGGTCTAAATGTCTGTAATGTAGTATCAGATGCCTACTGTTTCTGTTGCTGTAAAAATCAAATGTTTTGTTTAAAATTATGAATAATTTAAGAACAAATATTTAAAAATAAGTGTAAATAATTAAAAGCCTATGGGAATAGAAATTATTTTTAAAGATTGGGCTCCGAAATATTTTATATTTTGGAGGGTGGTGGAAGGGACCAATCAAATATACTCATAAAAGTAAAA
Organism: Achipteria nitens; assembly: GCA_034698525.1. Taxonomy (NCBI): domain Eukaryota; kingdom Metazoa; phylum Arthropoda; class Arachnida; order Sarcoptiformes; family Achipteriidae; genus Achipteria; species Achipteria nitens. The sequence goes on along the minus strand of JAQGBR010000396.1, from coordinate 7,162 downwards.
ATCTATTTAAATAGATTGCATTTATGAAAATAATTGAGTTATAAGGAAAATGTCTGACAGTGACGATATGTCAATCAGTAGTTATACAATCATGACCGAAGTGATAGACACACCTAAAAATTTCATTATTGAAATGAATAGTAAAGTTGAGATCTCTTATAAAGAAAATTAAATTCTGTGGTTTAGGAACCTTCCAAAAATAAATACTAACTTTGAGAAGTGGAAAATGTTTCCAAACTTTGCATAATGTTTACATCAAATTTGATAGAAGAACTGGATCTAAGATTTATCAATAGTTTAATGGAAAACAATACCCAACATTTAATTTGGGAAAATAATTGGGAAAATAACACTCTTCGAACCGAATATTGTATGAAATTTCATGCTTATATAACCAAAATATAAATAATACTTTCAGTTCATATTAAATATGTAAACTGCAAATAAGATAACAAAATAAACAAAAATATACGAAAGTGCAAAAATAATAGGAATTCAATCTCAAATAGAAAGAAAAAACAAAATTCAACGAAATTTTGAAATAAACCCCACTTTTGCTATCGAAAGATATGGAACCCCAATTAGAAACAATTGATTAAATAATAAAATTAACAATACATCCAAAAAAATAAAAATTAATTGGCATAAGATTATATATATAGTTCTTCGTGACCTAAATCAAATTTTATTAATAAGATATTGAGAGTTTAAAGTATTGTATCTTCACATGACACGTAAAGGAAGTGATAGCATTGTAACTCTATTAATTGGTTATCTAAGATGATTCAAATAGAGTTAAAATTCTAGTATTTATAATGCATTTTATTATTATTAATTATTTATTATTATTATAATAATATTAGATGAGAAATATGAAAAAATGTGGCCGTAATTGTTCTCAGTTGAGACACTAGGTTAAGGAATGAATAGAAAACAAAAACAATTTGAGAAAAAAAAACACAAAAATTTATTTGAATTGAAATTTGAGTTAAAAGAAATTGAACATAACATTTAACGATTTATTAAGTTTTTAAAAATACCACTTTAGCTATTAAGTAACGTAATAAACGATGGGCAACTATATATGGGCCCCGACAAAAAATTGATTCTTTAAGGAAACCCACCTATGACTGAGATAATCGACATTATTGTTGTTAAGTTTACAATTAAAATGAGAAAAACCATTTTATTAAATTAAACATTATTAGGAGAGAATAAAAACCAAGCGATGGTTATAGAAATATTGCAGAATATCTGTTTAGTAAGTTTGATCCCAATAGAATTTAGGAAATATTTAAATTGGAGATGTAAATATTAGTTTAGTGAATACAAAACAAGACTCATCTGGAATAATATGTCCATATGGAAGGAAATCCAATCTATACGAGAAATGAAATGAAAATTTTTAACTTAGGAAATGAAACCAAAAACAAAAGGAATTAATTTGTCAGAATGCGAAAACAATTATAAACAAATTAAATTATGAAAACTTAAAAGCAGTTGATCAAATCTATATAAATTTTGAATTTAAAAATCATGGAATCAATATTTAATTCAATATCGAAGATAAAGAAATCTCATTCTCATTCAGGACATATCTAAGTAGCCTTAATTAAATCAAAATAAGAAATGCAATGATTAGTATTTCATCTTCCTATCCCAAAGAAATTTAATGAAATGTTTGAGGATAAAGGCTTTCGTTATAGATGATTGCTTCGAGCTTGAAATGGAAAAGTTTTACGACTATCAAAATAGAGTTAGAAGAGTCGAGAAAATACCGAAACAATGAAATTGAGGAATATTTTGCTATCATTTTACTAGAGCTTCCAAATATAATAACAATTATTTTAGATAATATTGGAAATTAGTTTACTAGCGAAAATTTTTAGAATATAAACCTGAAATTAAAAAATATTTCAATAGATTTTAGTCAAACGATAGCAGAAATTAGTTTTATTAAAAAAAATTTTGTCCTAAAACAAACATAATAGAGATTTTTGAATCAAAGTTAGAGAATACTCTCAAAACACATTTTGTCATTTCACGTAAGGACACAAATAAATGTAGAAATAAATTTATTTCTCCAGGTTTGGAATTTGAAAATTTAAACAGAATAATTACCAAAAATCTATATTCATTATATAGAATTAATAAGATTGAAATAATATTTCGAATGAAGTGATCAAAAGAAACAGACAAAGTGAATAGATCTTAGAATTAAAAATATATAATAAGGAATAGATTTCCTGTATTAAGACCATAAAAACGCATATTAAGAGATTGTTTAAAATAAATTAAAAAGTAGTAAACGAACTTAATACTTCAGATTAAAAAAAATTGCAATTAATTTTTTCAGAAGTAGATGTTGTTAATGAAATGCCAATTGAGATTTAGAGGATTAGGATGAAACTTTTTTAAGTGTTGTTTAAATGAATTTTAGCTGAAGTGTTATATAATTCGTTAAATATATGACCTATGAATATAAGAAAGATAATAAAATAAAAGTATGTAAAAAATTTTAAGTAATTCATATATTATGGTCAAAGGATTAGACTCTAAGTGATTAGTTGGGAAAATGTATTTATTGGAAATACTAAATTTATTCTTTTCTGTTAAATAAAATTACTATATAAAATATAACTCGAACTCAGGGATTCTAAACCCCTGAACTTATTATGTCCGCAAAAAGTATACAGAGTTATTAATAGTCATTGCAACGGGCATACTTCATAATTTTATTGCCCACTAAATTTAATGAAGTAAAGCATTGATTATAATGAAATTTAGTAAAAGAAAACAGATATGAATTTAAGGGGAAAAAATTAATCCGACGAGGCGGAAATCGATTTAATATTCCCAGTGTAATAAGCTAAATTATAGCGTTTAAAAGATATTAGTTTATCTTGACAGAGAATGGCTCGCTCTGTCCTTGAATAATTATAGTCGACTTTGGATATGTAAAGTTAGCGGGGCTAACAAAACAGTGGAGATTTAAAGTTAGCGGGGCTAACAAAACAGTGGAGATTTAGGGTTAGCAGGGCTAACAATACGGTGGAATATTAGACTTTGGTACCAACTCTAATTATTTAAAAAATAGAAAATAAATGCGTATTAACATTTTATCAAATGTTGGGGTGACGACTTCAATACTTTGAGATATAAAAATACACATTTTCTATTTTTTATGAGTATTTAAACAATTATTTATTTAATTAACGGAAGTGGAGTAATGGGAATAATAGAAAAAATAAAACAAATTTAAATTTTATCATAAAATAGAGATAATGAAAAACAATTTAAAATTTTACATGAATTATATATAGAGGTGGGGGAGAATATATTAGAAAAATATAATCAAGTTATACATAAAATGTCCACATCATCAGAAAACCATTTTTACGAATTATACTTTTTAATAAGACTGAATCAAAAAATTCGATTTAAGATATTTCATTGTGAATTCTATATGAGTCAGTAGTGAAAAGCAAAATGATCATATAAATAACGAAAGATAAATAAAACCAATAGTTTGGGAGGCAATCAAAGAAAATTTTTGAAATTTAAAGAATACCGAACACTCTTAAAAAATTAGATAAGTGACTTTTTAAAGTCAGTGTAGTCTTAAAAAGAAGTAATGTCGAAGTGATGTATCTTCAGTGAAGTGTTCGTACGTTTGTGAAACCAATGACTTTAGGACCGACTCAAACAGCAATCAGAATGTGGACTAAGCAAAAGTACATTTAGTTAAAAGTGGACACTTATCCAGTTGAGGCATCGACCAAAATCTGAAAGCATTACAGCGAATTGATGGCAGAAGAAAATGAATTTTGGATTTGAGTTGCAAACAGTTTGGTTAGTGATCAAAGATAGATATACATAGAAAACGGGATGTCTGGGTCGAAACGGGACAGTGTAAAGGAAAAGATGAAAAGTTATATCAGCCCTTCGATTGGAACTTCAGGCAAATTCAAGGAGACCTACCGAGGAATTTCTCAAAGGTTTAATTCAATAATATTTGTTATAAGAAAATTAAATTATATTTGAATAAGTATTTATTAGCTTGTAAATACATCTTGTACAGAATAAGACACTGCAAATTTTTGTAAGAATATAGCAATCGTAAACAACAAGATATTTCGAAGAAATTAACAGAATATCGCAATATAACTCTTAAAGTTTAATGCATAATAATAACACCAATTGCATGTGGGTCAATTCAATAATGCTGTGCTAAATTAATCCCAATGTCTAAAAGGTGAAATGTATTATCAAACATTTGAATTGAAAGTTTTTAAAAAAAAAACGAGATTACATTCAATCTTCAATAGTTTAATTTATCCATGACATAAAATGCATGGGTGTCAAATCATTAATAGAATGATAAATAAATCATTTCTAATACGTGAAATTTATTAACAAACGTTTGAATCGAAATAGAAAAACAAAGATTAATAAATCTTCTCTATTTTTATCAATTATAATACATAAAATAACACCAATTGCATATGGGTAAAATAGTTGATAAAGTATTAAAATGAACCCAATGTCTAAAAGGTGATATGCATTAAAAAAATAAAGAACAAATTTAAAAATAGTTTAGTCTAATGGAAATCTTATTTTACGATTTTTATATTCAAACTAAAACAAGCCAGAGAAGTGTTTGAGACAAACACATAATATAATTACATTTTTAAATCAATAGGGCTTTGTCGGTCTTTCTCCCACCCAACAATAGTTTTGAAAATATTAAAAAAGTTTTTGAAATTTTTTAATATTTTCAAAATTTTCAAATCTTTTTTTAAAATTTTAAAAATTTCAACAATAGAATAGAGGGGGGGGGGGGGTGGCGTACATCGACCAATTACATAACTTACATTTTTTTTAAAAATGTAATTAAAAATGCAAAGAATTATGCTGAGCATAGAATTAAAATACATTCTCCACTAAAATTTAATTAAATCTAAATTTATTAACAAATGATTTCGAAAATTTAGTTTTTTTATAATTCATAACTAAAATAAATTATAGCCTTTTTCAACATTCTCTCTCTCTCTCTCTCTCTCTCTCTCTCTCTCTCTCTCTCTCTCTCTCTCTTTCTAATGGATTAGTATTCAAAACCATAATATTTAGAAAACAAAACAAAATAAAATTTAATTCAAGACTAATCGATAAAATTGTTCCAAAATTATCATTACTTAATATGTGTTATAATGAATGAACACTAATACCGATGATTAATGTTTTTTGTCTGTGAGTTAAAACAATAGTTATTATGGTATAAAATTTTTTATTAACTTAATGTATTACACAATTTATTCATAGGTATAGAATAAAACTGTTATTTCAATTCACTGCTGAATATGTTTTCTCTAATGAAATAAGTTCTCATTGAATACGTGACTATCAAATGCTTGAATATTCCTAATATACAGACAATTGTTTTGGGTTTCAATTTTGTCAATAAGTTTGAACATTGATTTTGTCAGCGATTGTCAGCATTCACTCGATTGGATTCATTATTTTTGACTCATACCGGAACCAGAACTCATTGGAACCGATAAGTATAACTACTCCTGGATTTTGCATACAATCAATGGTATAATCAAATAATAAGTGTTTTCTTCGATTTTCTAATTCTTTAATTAACCAAAAAGTTAACGATTAGTGCGATAGAGTGCAGTAGTGAAGAAAATAATCGATCTTAGTCAAACCAGGTGAACATATATATTGATACTAATCTAAAATATCATTCAATTAATTAAAACTATCAAGTTACTTTAATTTTACAATATTTACAGTTGATTTAGAACATATATTTAATAAAAACAGGTAATAATTATTAAACCGTTTTGGTTTTTTTGAATTAGTGGCACACAATTGAGATTTTGTTGGATTTTTTATAGACCAAACATTTGAAGTCAAAACAATAATAATTATTGTTTCAAAGCTGATCACTAGTACTGCACTCTATCGTACTTATCATCAAAAACATAGTTTTTGTCGAAACTTTAAACTTATAATTTAGTGGAAAAAATTTATTTAAATATAAAATAAAAATTATTTTTTTAAAAAGTCTATAAAATAATTTGTTTGCAAAAGTAAAGTCAATTCTTAGTTAATTTTAGTAATTTTAGTCAACATTTTGAAATAAATCAATAAATTATCTGAATTTGAAATGAAAATTCTTAAAATTTATTTTTGTAATCAGAAATATAATAAAATATTAATAAACTATATTTTGATAACAAAGTCTATTATAGCATAAATTCAATTGACATCCATATTAGGCATAAATCGAAGGAAATGGCTCTTAATTAGACGCTTGAGATTTTAAAAAATTGATGTCTCATCTGTTATATATTTTTAATTTTTTAAAATCTTATTATTTACTGATTTAAAATTGATAATAAATTAACAATAAATTAATTTGAAACCCTTACTAATAAGGGAATGCCGATATCTCGGGGTAAACGAACACTATCCTCAGATTCATTTTATATCTCTGCAAAAAGGGCGCTCATAATTATAGCCTTGAAATTGAAAACAAATACCAGTATTGCAAACAAATAATAAATAAATTAGTAATTAATTGAATGTCTGATACATTAATAAAAAAGTAATTTTATTTCAAATAAAAAGTTTTTATCACAACTTTTATCAACAAAAAACTAAAATTTTTGTGCCGATAATGAAAGTCAAACATTTGGTTGAGATTATGTCAGATGTTATGCTAAATATCATGCGATTAGTGTCTAAAATAGAGAAAAATCGAGAAAAATATTGTAAATGATATTAAATAATGGTTTAATTGGTCTCATTTGGCAACAAAACCAGAATAAAACTTATCGACCAATAAATAGTTTACACGTCTATTCAATTAAATTCTCATTCAATTACGTCCCAAATGTTGTCTCAAAATTTAATACCATTTAAGGCTTTATTTATCAAAACATTTTATGTCTGAAAACATTATTTATGTAAACAATTGTCTCTCGTCTGGGATTTGATTCAAAAGTCGGTCCTTAAAAGTGGGATAAAAACTGATTTGAAAATCCTTTTAATAGAAAATCAATTAATTAATAGACTTTGAGTTTAGTCTTAAAACTTGACTTAATATTAATATTCCTATAATTTGTTCAAAATATTTGCCATCAAATAAACT
>JAQGBR010000395.1:0-13628 GCA_034698525.1 Achipteria nitens | reverse complement strand
TCTAATGATTTAAACTTTTATCTAAAACTTTGTTCAAATAATTACTAATGTATTCAAATTTCTCAGTAATTATTCTAATAATTATTATTAATTATATTAATTATACATTTAATGCTTTTAATGATCAAAAAATGAGAATAAATGGCTTAAAATTATCAAATAATCAGTTATTGAAAAACAATTTAAACGATTTATAACTGAAAGACAATATTTTTTGTAAATAACTAAAAGTTTTACTTTTGTGGAAAAAAATATTTGCGTCAAAAGAGTTATCTTTCCGTCTGAAAAAACCCAATGATTTATAGCTTATATTAGATTTTGAGTGTCTGTCAGTCTATCCATGTGTTGATCATTCATTTCATGGTTTGGCACTGAATTTGATATAACGACGGCTTAATGCTCCGAATCAATCAACTTTTTTTTGACTTCAAATTGAATCGAATCCACACCAGAATTGTTTCTCACTTTGGAAACGACGAGTGAATCAAACGAAATAAAGGCAGAGAAAAGCGCCGTCTTTTTTCAAATGGATTTTCATTTTTCTTTATTTCGTTTTTGACTAAAGAAAACTTATGTTCTCTGCAGTTGTTCTGTGTGTCTGTCCTCTCAAAAACAGTTATGATTTCAACATTAAATTTTGACTCTTATTTTTAGGCACAAAATTGTAGAACAAATAAATTTGTTTAAAATAAATTCAAATTCAGATCAGTTTTAAGTCAATAATAATTGAATTAAAAATATATATAAAATAATTATATTTTCGCTTCTTTTATATTTTGTTTAAAGTTTTGGAATATTTTATAGAATTTAGAGTATAGCGAGAGATGTCTTCTCCACCTTTAATGCAAAAATAGTCGCCTCAAAATCCAATACAATTCCCTATAATAGAGTTTTGGCAGAAAAAAATGTAAATCGAATTTCTATCTGATTTACGTGACTATTCTGTAACTCACACTTAACACTGAAAACTCATTCTGGTATGGCTCTGGTATGGCACTGACGGATCACTCAATTTTTTCAGTGATGGCCAGCGGGAAATGACTCGAAACGGGTTACTTTTATTTGTCAATTCTATAAAATATTTTTTAAAATTTTAGTCAATACTTAATAAATTAGAATCGATTTTATAACCATTAGTCGAAAAATAATTAATTTGACACAAAAATGTTTAAACTTATGATTATTTTTATAAACAGATATATTGTTTGGCTCTGATCTTCACTGTTAGCCAAATGTTATTCAATTCATATTTTCATTTTTGATTTTTCAGATTTATTTTTCAATTTTTTCACACATCTCTCTGAAAAGTATGACTCTCTTACTCATACGGAGCAACAAAAAAGAGAGAAACTTATTTAGAATAAGATCACTAAATTTGTTTTGAATGTCAGAACTAAAAGAACTGCCTATTCATAGAATCTGATTATTTGTTGAAAAAGTTATAAAATATTTTTTGTCATTAAATAAATCTATTTTTCAATTTGTTTTTTGAGCTAAAATAGAGTCCGTAGTGAATGAAAACTCATTTTTGTTTCATCTGAAAAATTTTATTTTCATTATTAATATTCATTTTTTATGACTCAATATCCGAGAATTTCTACGAAAATGCATTATAAATGACAGCGACTGAAAAATACTCAGTTTTTTGGTTAAACCTGATTATATTTTCAAGGATTTTATGAAATCATTATTCTCTGTCATGTTTTTCTTTCGAGAAAAGTCTGACTAAAACTTATGATTTGATGGATTGTATTCACCCAAAAGTCTCTTTACTTTGTGTTTGTTGTGTCCAACACTTTCTAAACCAACCGATCCGATCATCAAATAAAAAGTGCAAGTGTTAGCATCTAGGTCAATAAACAATTGTTAAAAATATGGTTATCCTAAAAAAATTAATTTCAAAACAAATTTAAAATTCAAACAAAATTTAAATTTTTTCACTGAAAAATGTTTAAACCCTTTTATGCATTAATTTCTATACATTTTTATAATAACGAAGTAATCAAAAATTTCATCCTTTAAAATATTATATTTTGGAAGGTTTCGAGGATTTAAAAATCAAATTTTATTATCCAGATATAAACCAGATAATTTTGTTGCTGTTCTATCAAAAATAGCATCAGATCTCTAACTTATTGAAAATATTGATTTTTCAATTATGTATAATCTCTTCGAAACCATTTATTTTGGTATCACTTTTTTTTATAAATCTGATCCTTTTGTATGATTCTAAATCTGTTTCAGACAAACACTTGAATTCATCGGACTTTTGAACATTTCTTTTGACTAAACTTTAAATGTGTTTCCAGTTTTTTAAATATAATCAATACTCATTTTTTGTTCATTTAAGATATGTGTGCCCCCAATTTTATTGAATTCTACGTCTCAACGATTAAAACTATATAAAATTTATCTTGCTTTTTAGGAGCAGTTGGGGTATTCCCTGGTTAGCCAACAGGACTTTGAGTAAATCAGGCTCTATATGTAAATGTATACGATTTGAAGGCAATACAAACAAATAGTGAGAAAAAAGTGTTTTGAGAGATCATAGGATTAACATCAGATTAAAATTATTTAAATAATATTCTGATAAAACGGACTGACTTTTTCCAATAAAATTTAATTTGTTGTAATCAGCTCACAACTCTTAAACTATCCATGTTACTTTTATTTAATAATTTTAATTTTAATCTAGCAATGTTATCTTGTAAGCTAACAATAAACGGTCTATTTTTTCATTCAAAAGAAATATATTATTTAGAAAATAAAAGAAATTCAAATAATATACAAATACTAAAAATAGAGTATAATTTAAGGTAAGAGCAAACAATTTTTAGGAAAGCTATTTGCAAGCTGAAATTCTCAATTGTTAAAACTTGAATAAAAGACGTTACATTAAAAAATGAATTTTAAATTTTTATGCATTTTTTCGTCTAAAAAATTACTTAAAGATTATATTTTGTGTGAATAATAGTTTCATAAAATATATATAAAACGAAAGTAATTTTTTACTCATTTTTACGCAAAAAAGTCATGATTTTCACACCAAAGATAAGGCAGAAAAACAGTTTTTATCGTAAACTTCTTCTCCAAAAAGTATAAAATGTCTAAATTTTTACATTTGTCTGTAATTTGAAACTTTTCATCATTTTTTTCCTGAAAAGCGAAAATATATTTTTGATGGAATATTTTCAAAAATTTTTGAGAACAGATACCAAAATATTTTCTATTATAAACATTTTTATATGACATTTATTTAAATGTATTTTCATGTCTTTTTGGGAAAACATAGAAATTTTATAAAAAAAAGTGTCGGAATTCTGAAGAAAACTAACGGTTTATTCAATTCGATTGAATAAAAAAATTACTGTAAATATAGTGATAAATACAACAAAATTGTAATAACAATCACATAAAGAATATCTCAAAAGTGATTGACTTTTAGAAAAACACATAAAATTCTATTGAATTCCTATCTTTACCTTAAAGTGATTCTTAAAACTCTAATTTTACGGACTTTAGTGCACTGATTATTGAAATATTCATATCTATTGTTATTAAACAGTCTATTGGTAGACAATTACCCTGTCTATTTTGTGTTAGAACATACTATTTGCTGATAAAAGTCACTCCTATTGACAGTCATTATTTGTGTTATTCTATTCCAAACGATTCTAATGGAAAAACATTTAGTAGTCATTACTGGCGATATTTTTTTGATGTTAAGACTGAGGAACGGGAGTGGACTCAAACCTAACATTCCTAAACATTCCTAACGACTACTGATATACCACACAAAACAACAATAACTATAAGAACACGAAAGAGTAAAACAAACATTGAATTAACATTTTTATTATGGAAAATGACGTCAATATTGAAATTTTATTCTAAAATATACTCTAATCTCAAAGAATAAGGGAATCGATGTTTTTTGAATGTCATTCGGTGTTCAAAACACATCAATTTTAGGCAAACATTAAAATAGAGATCACTATAACTGTTATAATAATCGACAAAAAAGACATAAAACGCTTAAATCGAGTATAAAATAATTTAATAATTTATTAGTTTTCAACACAATTGAGGCTTAAATTCGTGATTCAATTCATAGATATAAAAAAAATTAAGAATAAATACATAAAACAAAAACCAATTCGAAAATTGGATGAAAAAATGATACAAATTTTAATTCATAATCAAATTTAAATACAAATAAACTTTAAAGGAATGAAAAACTATTTTTAATCGATATATAAATAAAATTTTCGTTTAAATTATTATTTAATAAGTGATGGAAAGCATAAGAATTGCAAACAAAACAATAAGTCTTTGATTTTAATACAATTTTATACACTTTTAAGACTTAAGACTTGAAACCCAATAAATCAATAAATATAACCAATTATTTAGATTTCAAATAATTTATAGACTAACGAGTCATTCAATACTGGTTTTGATGGTAAGGGTTGTGTTGTTGTTGATTACCTCCCGATAGTTGTCTTTGCAATTGTGAAACCATTGGCTGTTGAGGTCTTTGTCCAGTGGTCTGCCATTGAGTCAGATGCGGAGCGCCTGTATTATGCATTGCCTGCATATTATTCTGATTAAAATTATTGGTTCGGTTATCGATGCCAGACATTTGTCCCATTGTCTGACCCATAGTTACATTGGGCGCCGACTGCATCGATGGGTACTGAGACCTGACCACAAAATTAGTCAAAACATGTTTTAAAAGTTTACTTCTGATTAGAAACAAACCTTTGAGTCATAAACTGTTGATTAGACTGTTGGCCAACCATTTGTTGCTGGTTTTGCATCTGTGGTCTCATCAGCATCTGGTTATGGGACGGGTGCTGATTATATCCCGGCGGCGGTTGATTTGGTGGCGGACCAGACATTGAAACTGTTTGTTCCATATTCTGCATTGGGATCTGATTAGTGAACGACATATTAGGGGGACCGCCATAATTGGTCTGTTGCTGAACAGACATGTGATGCATAGGTTGTGACGAATTTACAGTTTGATTGACGCTTTGCATCGAATACATAGGATTTTGTTGTGCATTCACTTGCATTTGAGGGGCCGGTGCTCTCATTTGACCTCTCATTGCCATAACTGGTTGTCTCGCCTGATAAACGGGTTGAGGCGTTACCGTTGAGGCCATCATTGATTGATTTGGTGTCATATTTGGAGCATTGGGTGCCTGAATGTTGAACTGTGAGTGAGTGCCCTGTCTTGAACTCAACATATGTCTGAGCGCTCCTTTTGAGTGACCTACAGGTCTGGCGTCTGCAAAACGGGGGCCAACTATTTGTTGTTGAGGCGGATAGTATTGCTGTTGAGATGCTATTTGTTGAACCGGTTGTTGTGCTGCTGGCGGTTGAGATCCGTACCAATTCTGAGATATGGGTTGAGAAGATGGCATTGAATGGGGTTGGGATGCAAGAGATGTGCCATAATTGTCGCTATAACCGGTTGGCATACGTATTGGTGGTGTCTGTTGACCACTATTTCCGTTAGCATTCTTTGGTGTTCGTCTTCGACGTTGAGTTTTAGCCTTTTTAGGAGTGGGTGCGCGAAGACCCACATCTAATAACGGGTCTCTTCTCATCGGATCCTCGATATTCATATTCGGTATCATTTGGTTTGGAATCATTTGATTGGTATTCATCTGATTCGGAAGCATCTGTTGTGGCGGTAAGTGATGTGTTAAAGGAATGCGTTCACTAGTAATTGGAGGCACTGTTGGGGTCGGTATTTGTTCGGGAATAACATCTTCAGGAGGGAGTGGAGGGGCTTCTAAATAATATGAGATAGGCTTTCGGAAAGTATGGTTATGTCTGGCCAATAGGTAGTGATTCTCTTCTCCTCTTAAAGCTTTTCGTTCAATACGGACGGCCCCAAACCACGTCCAACTTAATGGTGAAGGGTTTTTGTGACCTTCGAGCAGATCCCAGGGCGAAACCTTCTGCTTCTCTGCCACTTGTAATCCCTGTTTCTTATCGATTGAGTCAAATCCGGCGATTTTATTGCCTTTTGTGTCGATTAGAGAACCCATGGGTTCGCATGTAATCACTTCGCACTGTTGTTTGACAATTGGCAGCAACTGTCGCACCATTTTTATGCCGGGAGTTATTCTATCGATATTTAATTCTTTTTTAAGTTTTTTGATTAGATTTTGATATTGTTTTTTGGTCTCTTCTCGGGGTTCGGATGAGTCGGTCACTTGAGTGGTGTGCATCAGAACAGCCAACATATCCAATACTGTAGTGAATATTTCATAATTGATTTGTGGATCAACTATTGTGAAGCTAATCAATTGGAGCAGAAGAATAGCCCAATCGTTGATAAGAGAAGTCGAGCGTTGAATCATATCAAACATACCTCCGACGAGACTAAGCCTTAACTGAAGGCCCTCTTGAATGGCGTGTTTAGCCTTTAAGTCATCACAAAGTTTTTCGTTTATAGCCTGAGATAATTGACTGTAAAGTGAGTTAAGAAGACATTCTCGTTGTTCGTCCTGTCCTTTCAAACACATCAACACTAAAGAAAGGAATGGCTGATGGCTTAACAATGAAGGCATCGAATTGGAAGAGTTATTCGAACTGTTTTTCTGTTGTTGAAAATTTCTGTCTTTGTTTTTAGAATATGAGCCCTGAGTCGACTGATTCAATCCGGTGGACATCCAATTTCCAGATTCCAAAACATTTGCGGCCACTTTCAGTATCTTTCCCTCAACAGTTGACGGAAGCTTTGAAATTAGAGGTCCGATCAGCCAAACCCTGTCTTTTTGGAAGTTATTATCGTTTAAGGGATTCGATTGTTTATAAAATGTTTGCTTTGAGTTATTTCTGGCACAGAATAACGTCAATTGAGACGAATTTTGTTGATTTTTGGCTATTTCTTCGCTCGAGTTCTGGAAGTACTCGACAGTAGCTTTGGCCACATTATCTAACCATACATTCACCTCATTCTGTGACTGTGCGTACATTAGTTGCAACTGAAGCCACGATACTCTTATAGACCACTCGTCCAGATTTTGAAGAATCTTCGCTATCGCTGTCTTCTGGTCTGAGTCCAGTTCTGGTAATGAGAGCATTGCTATCTGTTTTGGATGGCATATCATATTCAATAAGTGTTGCGCCTCTTTATGGGACAGTTTCGGATCTAAAAGCAATTTATTAAGGATTTCGGGATCAATCATAAAACCCCGAAGACATCTGTCGTGAACCCACTGTTGACCACATATCTGACGCAACGCATGCTTTGCTGCATCACTGAGTCCTGCCTTTTCCATCCCTGTCTTTGATAATTGTCTGAAAATAATAAATATTTTTAGATTTTATTCTTTAAATTCAAAGAACTCACAAAATTCCAATTTCTGCCAATTCTTCCTCAGTTCCGGTGGCCATCGATCCTAAAATATCACTTATACTGATCTCTCCCTTACTATCGGTTTTAGGTTTGGTTTCAGTATTTCTTTTTTCGGCGGAATTTCCTAAATAAGGATAAAAAATATAATAAATGATTAGTTTTATTGAAAACAAATTTTTCAAAATTATACCCAAAACAAGAATAGCCTTCAAAACAGTCAAAACGATTTCAATTCTAAGAGTACTGTGCGCTGCAGCCAACAAATAACGATCGCACGGGTATTTTATGTTATAATTAGGTCTGTGGCTCGGATTTGGGGGCGTCTGAGCCAAAACGAGAGGACCGGGACTCGTAAGAGAATATCGCGAAGATGTAGCGAATGCTGTCATTGTATTTGAAGACAATGGCGTATCTGATGTCTTGAATAGACAGAGCAGTAGATGACAAGTGAGTCGAGCCCCGGGTTCTGCATCATCAGCGCCTTCGCTTGAAGACGGAGCTAATAGAGAGGGGACCGCCACTTGAAGAATGAAGTCCTTCAACGAAAAACATCGTCTGGCGATCAAAATTGATGTAAAAACGGCTAAATTGTCGTGAATTGAAAGGTCTCCCACTTCTACCTGAGTTAATAAATCGTAATAACTCTTCGGATTTGATGAACAACAGAGTGCTTTGAGAGCACTCAACCATTCGCTACTCAACTGAGAACAGGAAGCAGTCAATTCAGCGCAGAGGACAGACATTTCATTGAGTTTGTCGCCATCGTTGGCCATTGATATGCATTGAATGGCATTACAGACAAAACTGTAGCGATCCGTCAGATTGTCGTTAAGATTTCTGATGTGAATCGAATCCACTTTAAGTTTAGGGTTCTTCAGGTAATCGGCCATAACTGAGGCATTCAATCGCATGTTTGACGACGAGTTCTCTGAGTGTAAACTCATCTGAGAATTACTCATTTGCTTAATCTTTGAGAGCATTTGAGTAAAACTAACGGAATCGTGATATTTGGTCCTCAAGTAGTTATAGGATGAGTGCAGATCCCATAAATAGAATAGAATACAGCGCTCAGCAGATGAACAATCACTTGGATTGTTGACGTGTCGGACAAGTTTCCAGAGACCTTCAAATACAGCCACTGTTTCTTCGTGTGACACCAAAAGACATGTTTGATATCTGTAGAGAACGCCCACAACATAGAGACCAATGGATGTGCCATAAGTTCGCTCCAAAACCGGACATTTTTGGTGTAATTGAAGGTCGACTTCAAACAACTCTTTAAGCATTTGAATAATAAATTCAATTAATCCGTGAACATTGAGAGCCAATTCCATTAAATCGAACAGAAAAGCAATCGATTCAATAAGTGGTAAATAATTAGCGCTTCCAATGGCCACTCCATTCAACATTTCAACGGCTGCGGTGGCACATGAAGTGGTCACTACGTGCTGATCGAATGTCGATAATGTCTGAAATTTATTAACTGCGGCCTCAAAATTAAACCCCTCTTTAATGGCGTGTTTCTTGACTTTTCCGCCATCGCTTATATCCATCGATGACTTCCTATTAAAAAGTTTTGTGATTTCTTTCGTAAACTTTTTGACCACATGTTTGGCCTCGTCTTTAGCCTTTCCGACGCCGTATAACAAAATGTGTCTTTGATTACAGTCGTGAGCGAAAGTGTCGTCTTGTGGTAGAGGGAAATGCATTGTATATAACAGATGTCTTGCCGTTCCATTCTTTACTGGTATTTCAGGCATTGGAAAACTGGTTGAATGAGAGCCCAAACCAGTATTGGGTTCGTCCTCTTTATCCGATTCAACAGAATCTGGAAGTAACAGATCTGCGAAAAAATTGAATTAATATTTGGAACCAAATGAGTGATAAAATGTCTGAAATGTGGACATAAAAAGTAAAAGAAGATAACCATTAAAACCATTAAAAGAATTGCGTGAATTGCAATATGAAGTAATGAAACCAATAGTTGAGGAACGACCCAAACCTTTGCGTCTCTTTACAAATGGGCCTTAATTTTTGAATTATTTGTATTTTGAGAGACATTTCAAGTCATGCAAAGATCGATAGATTTGAATGAATTTGTATTTCAATTGAATTCATGCCATAAATAAAATGATATAAAAAAGAGTTAATAATAAATGAAAATCGAATTCAAAGATCAGATTAAAAGAGAAGTGTCTTAAATGTCTAACAAATATTAGTTTGGGACACATACCTGCCTGATCAGACATGTTCTGCTGACCAGCTTTAATGTGTTGCAACAGTTTGTCCAGATCTTCGTCAAGATTCTCGTCGATGTCCATCGAAGGCATATCCCAACGCGTCTGATCGCTTTGATTGACATTTGTATTGTTCGACAGCGGATCAAACATTGGTAGTGAAGAACTCGACTGACTTTTCTGGAGTCCATTTGGTACGAGTCCTCCCAAATGATTATGATTTGTGAGATCATTGTTTGTCGACAAATTTGGCACAAATCCGGCCAAAGAGGGCTCTTCCGTATTAGACTTCGAAGTATTGCCACTATTGGGTAGAAGTGATGTATTCGGAGAATTAGAGAACTGTCCCCTCGATATAAGAGTACACATATATAAGTCGTGTGAAAAGACATCACAACGTATTAGTTCACCAAAAAGTAGAATCAAATTAGAAAAGGCCTGTTTGTTGTCACCACTATTAAGTCCAATCCTGTCCTCATAAACCGGCGCCTGACTGTCCAAAAAATTTAATAACAAATTTTGATATATAAGAGTCGATAGAAGAGAATCAGAAGATTTATTCGAATTATTTGTCGTCGAACTGTTGTTTGCGTTCACATTATTATTATCATTAGTTTTATTATTATTATTATTATTATTACCCGAAGTTTTCTCATTTGTTTCAGATTCTAATTCTTCATTTAGTTCAGTGTCTTTGTCTGCAGTCAATTCTGTTTGCCTTTTTTCGAGCAGTTTTGCGACGACAAGAGCTCTGTGTTCACCCGTTCTCTTAGTAGTAACAGCCCACTCACACAGCAAACGAACGATAGGCTCGTCTTCTGCTAAAATTTCGTTCAAATTTAGTGAACTGTTCTCACAATTTGTTACTTCATTTGTATTATTTGTCTGATTATTATTAGTATTATTATTATTGATATTATTATTATTATTAGAATTATTGCTATTATTTTGATTTGAATTCAAAAATATTTTCGAGTAAAGAGTATCGATAGAGTTGTTTGAATCGAGTTTATCGAAGCACTGTCTGTCCAAAGCGTCCAAAACATTCAATAATTTATTAACAGTAGTGCCGGCCGTCTGTTGCCATCGATCACAAAACCAATGCATTTCAGATAATTTACTTCTTTGTCTGATCTGTTCCTCTGCTTTACATAATTCGTTGCGAAGGTATTGATTGTGTGGTCGCGAAGGCATCGGAAGATTTGAGGGCTCACACGGAAGGAAATCTAAAGGAGAGCCCTGAAGATTGGCAGCGCCTTTGGATTCGCCGATATTGAGCCAAATGAGAGACGTCGGACAGTCCAGAGTTATTATTTGAATCATTACTGAAAGACCTAATATTACGTTCCGATGATGTGAACAATTCATTAGTTCATTAAAACCGGCCATAATCTGAACGCTTGAGCTCTGGTTACTGTTTGTCGACAAAGTGCTCGAAGTGTTGGCAGAGGTATTAGTTGTGGAGGAATTAGGAGTGACGCCATTCACTGCCGTATTATTTGTACTGTTTTTGGTAGTGTTTGCAGTATTGGGCTCTTCTTTAACAGAATCTACATTTGATTCAGATGTCTGTCCACTGCTATAGTCTGACACGAGTTGGTTAAGCTTTTTAGCGCATTGATAGCCAAGTTTTCGGGACAAGTGTTCTGATTGAGTGAATTCATCGACATATTGAAGGACTAATGGGACGACTATTCCCATAACTGAATCGTCAGATGATTTAATTTTCTCCAAGAGTTCCAAAAGCCATAACAAGAAGTCTTGTTTGTCGAGAAGTCCCGCTTCGAAGAGATGTCGGGCCAATTGTGTGTAATATTGCCATTGTGTGGGCACTTCATCGCTGCTCATCGATGTGTTTATTGAACCAGTGGTCGGAATGGCAGCAGTTGGGGTCACTCCGTGATAGTATTCGCACAGTTTCTGAAACTGTTCTTTTAAAAACTTACATAAAGCGAGAGTCCATTCTTGTGAGGGATCGGGTAATTGGCGTTTCTTTGATTTGTTGTTCGACTCAGAGATAGCTATTTGATAGGCGGACGACATCTTAAGAAACCACTCGGACTTAAACATCGGTACTTTGAACTCATATAATGACGAAAATATTTCTTCTTTTTTGTTAAAAACGGGAACCTTTCGCGACAATTGAGATAAAGTCTTAGTATTTGAGGCCAAGTCCTTAAACCAGGCGTCGACTGCGTTCTTAGACTTAGAGGTCACTAACCATATGTTGTCTTTAGTATTGATCTGTTGTTTCTTTCGAGTAGTCTCTGGACATGTGTTTAATTCAAGTTTTTTGGACAAAAGAGCGCTAAAATATGAGCCAAACTTATTGGGAGTCAGGTTTGAATTGCGGGCCGACCCGTACTCATCCGTTATCATTGAACTGTTACTAAACCCTTGCTTTACATTCACAGCCGTTAACTCATCCTTTGATTAAAATACAGTCATTTTATTTAATTAAATATTAAAATCAATTTAAAGACAATTAATAATTAAATTAAACTCAAAGTCAAACCTCCTTTTGTTTGGGGTCCTGAGGATAGACATCCGGTGGACCTAATTTCGTACGTTTTAGAGGACGCTTCTCGAAGAGCCAACTCGAGACCACCACTCCAGACATATCTGACCACTCAGTTGTTAAGTTTGTATTGAATTTAAAATTAATTTATTTAATATTTTTGACAAATTGTTGTCATTTTTATTTTGTAACTCATTTTCGACATTCAATTCATTCAAAGAGATGTCGCCAATAGTCAGCTCTTATTTTATTTCACCATATCTTCACACTATTTGTGTCCTAATTATTCACTATTTTAAATGGCATTGAGCATTTCCATTTATTCATGGTCACATTTATCTAGTTAAATTAATTACATTCTAAAGTATTTACATTATTTAGAAATTTTTTTATTTAAATACAAATAAGTGTTTGCAATACTTTAACTCAATTCAAACAATTAATTAATAAGAGTTTTATCTAAAAAATTATTTTAATATTAATTTCGTAATTAAAACTCAGAATTCACATATATTCTCAAATTATAAAAAGCTGTTTGTGAGTCGATATCTAATAATTAATTAATGACTGCAATATTAGAAACTCATTAAAGAATTGTTATTTATTTCAAGTATTTTAAGTATTCCAACAGAAAGTGTTGATTAAAATCATTAATATTAGCTTAAATAAAATATTCATCGATGCAATTGTGTAACTCTTTTTTTCATTGGTTGAAAACATTTTAACAATGAATCTGGACAAATTATTCAACATCTTATGTTCTCCATCTAAACTTTGAAGCATTTATGTATAAATTGGATCATTTCCTAAAGGAAAGCAATCTATAAGCGACGACAGATTCCTTTCTATAAACTAACCTTTACCTCAATATAGCTCTGAGAAATTCCTTATCAATTGTGTAACTCTTCACTTATTCATGATTTTATCAATTTTTTCAGTCTCTGAAATATTTGTCTCCGGAGACAACATATGATTGTTTACTAAAATTAATTTTATTTCATAAGATTTCAGTTTTAAATAATTAATTATTTAAAAGTATAAAAAAAAGTTGCTAGACTAAAGGTTAGAAGAATAAAATAATGTATTCTATTCTTATATAAAATGGTGTAAATGTTAGTGTAATTTGTGCTTAAACTAGAGATTTGCAAATCTAAGATTCATTATTTATCACAAATGTATTCCCGAAACTAATTCATGAGAATCTTGTTTTTCAAAGTTCTGTTCACTTTCGAAACGATGACTTTTTTTAGAGAAGTGACAAAAATAGTTAAAATTTCAATTTTCACACATTTGACAATCAATTTAATTGAATCTCAAATAAAAACTCATTCAGAATTTTAATCGTAAAATTCACCGAAAGAATAACAATTCTTTAATCTCTTAAAATACTTTTTCATTTAAATTAAATCTCAGATTATATTCATAATTAAAATTTAAGGAAAATATGTTTCATAAGAATACCGTTAAAACTTTGATGAGATATCAAATATTAACA
>JAQGBR010000394.1:0-13633 GCA_034698525.1 Achipteria nitens | reverse complement strand
GTTCTCCAAATTTAATACGAAATCAAAGAATTATTAATTTTTAAGAATATTTAATAAAAAGAAATTTTATTAATTAAATTGAGTACAGAATAAAAGGCAAACTTTTAATTAAATTTAAAATTAATCAGTGATTTGTCGAGACTTTCATTAGTCTTACCTGAAGTGCAAAATAGTTTCTCTGAGGAAAGTCTTGTTTCTGATTATAAATATAAGCGTTTAATTCAAACGCTTTTTTAAGTGAATGTTTGTCTTCAATCAATTTCCATAATTCAATGGCTCTTTCGTTTGACTTCAAAGCGATGTCCAAATCTTTTTGATTCGTATTCTTATTTGTCTGACATTTCATTTCATAAATACGAAAATGATTTCCAGCAGTGATATAGTGAGCGCTCGCCATATCATTAATGGTTCCGTTGGACAGCAATCGAATCATAATTGAGTTTAGAATTTGTTGCGATTGAGATATCAATTGGTTTTGTTGGAGAACTGCTGACAACTCGACCAGTGCTGACACTTCGAGGCCTAACAGTTGGTGCTGAGCGCACAGATCAATGCATTCCAAAATTATTGTCATTTCGCTCAGAATTTTAGCCTTTAATAGCATTGCATTTATTTTAAGGAAAGGATTTGAGTCTCTCTTTTGTAAACTTTCGGAGTTTAATGTTTCCTCAATCAATTGAATAGCTTTATGTTTGTCCCCCTGTCTGGCCTTCAATTGGGCTAATTTTATGTTAGCTTCCATTCGATCGCAAGAATTGATAATTTGAATGCATTTGAGGGCTGACTTCCAATCGCATTGATTGAGATTAAGTTCGAACTCAATCTCTGCCAACGCCTGACAACAGATCGCATTTAAATCACTCTTATATTGAGAATACAAAGAACTCAAGTGGAACAGCATATCGCGTGCAATACTGTATTGGCCCACATTTCGCCACAAATGAAGAGCTATATTACGGACACAAATACATGTGTTTTCATTGATGTGATAGACATTGGATTCTCCGACGGGTTCGACAACATTCAGATGAAGCAATACTTGTGATGTCAGTGCAGCCAAATTGGAAGCGCCGTACAGATTAAGTAATGCAGCTCTGGATGAGTAAGACATCATCAGTACGTCATTCATCGAATGTTTGACCGCTAATATTCCGGGAGTCGATGGAGTGAGAGATGGGTTGACATACGTGTCATTCGAATCATTAGAATTGATTCTCATTTTGTCTGACTGTAACTGAGATATCGACGAAATGTATGGCA
This sequence comes from Achipteria nitens, assembly GCA_034698525.1. Lineage (NCBI taxonomy): Eukaryota > Metazoa > Arthropoda > Arachnida > Sarcoptiformes > Achipteriidae > Achipteria > Achipteria nitens. Next base: position 12,373 of record JAQGBR010000394.1, on the reverse strand, counting down.
GTCCCAACTCATTGGCTTTTGTCTGCAAATGATTCAGAAGAAGAGATATATCGCAATCAGAGTCGGTCTGCGCTAACACTCTGGAGACCCACATTAGAGCGAACTCAAGACATTTGTCATCATTAGACTCCTGTGCGGCTGAAATACATTCTTTGATGGCCTGAATGGCCCATTGGTTGTGACCAAAGTGTGAGTGAAGTATTGCCAAATTGAGTGCCGGCCAACACCTACTCATTTGGTTAGCGTTGCCGTCGAAGTACGCCATAAGAGCTTCTTTTGCTGCCGCGAACTCATTGACTCTCAAAGCGTTCAAATACTTCAAGAAATAGACATCATTTAAGTCACTATTTGTAGAACTGATCGACATATCAGACATCTGACAGTTATTACGGATTTGTTCCAAGAGTTCAAAAGGACTCAAAGCTTTCCTTTCATTGATTTGAATTAAATTTAATTGTTTGCTAATAAAGTACTGCATTTGAGGACAGGTCTCAGACTTGTTCTCAATATTTATTGAAGTATTGATAGTATTATTGACTTTATTCTCATTTTTGTCGTTAATATAATCACGAAAATTGTGGAACAGTTGAGAGACAGCACTGAAACTCAATTTATCGAAGTATAACCACATCCGACGTATAAACAAACCCACAATCGATGACTTCTGGATATGATTTTGTGAAATAGTCTTCACGTTTGCCATTAATTCCATTAAATTACTTAAACCTTCATTTGAGATATCATTGAGTTTTTCCATTACTTTCTTCTTAATCCGATTCGTGACATACGGCGGACTCAAGTGTTGTATGAATTGTTTGTAATTTGAGTCAAGAGATTGAATGAGTTTAAGACAAACCAAACAAAACATTCCGACATCTCTTTGACTCGTTTTAGACGTCTTCTCATCGATAAACACAGAAATCAGTGCCGAAACACATATCTTATACGGACTGACATTGAATTTTGTTGAACCAGTATTTGACTGATTGTTGGCATTGGTTTGAGTGCAAAGAATGGGCGCTCTTTCCATATCTGACCACTGGTTGACCACTAATCACAACAAAAATCAAATTATAATTCAAATAATATTTCAATGAATTCAATGTTTTTATTGGTTTTCATAGAAAAACAGAGAAAAGCGCGACATTTGACTCAATCCTTATCTCTATTCTTGTCATAACTCTTCTCAAAGAACTTATTATTCAGATATAAATTAATCTTTTTTTTATCGCAAAACAAATCACTTTTAATATTATTTTTTATTTACTTTAAAAAAATTATACAAAAAGTTAAATGAAATGCTGTTTAAAAGTAAATAAAAGGATAAAAAATGTTTAAAAATATTAAAAATTAAATCTATTGAATAGATTTGATGAAAAGAAAGACCGCAACGATTGCCACTCCAAAGACCACAAGAATTGCTGTCCGAGTGATGTATTCCTTAGTCTCACACGAATCTAAACATTTATAAATTTAGTAGAATTTAATCAATTGTTTTAATACAAGTCTTACTCTCTTTAATAAAACATTGAATGAGTCTCCAAAAGGACAGAATAAAAGCGATTACAATTGCGATCAAAGATATATAACAAAGGGTCGCATTTTCAGTGTATGCGCCCCAAAATGCCAGAACACAGAGAACTAAAGTGACCCCAATCTTAATGAATTCCAAGATCTTATCGGTGTCTCCAAAATCTTGATTATCAGTCAATAGTTCAAAGAGATTATAAGCAGCAAAAAAGCCCAGAATAACAGTAATAACAATAATTCCAATTTTAGTGATATTATTGATTCCCTGAGCCATTGTCTGATATTATCACTGATATTATCTAATATTCGATTCTTTAAAAATCAATTCTCGAGAAAAACTATTTTTATCAAAACAAGTCATTTGACACAAACTTCTCGCGAATTGTCACTCAATTGTCACTCAATTATCACTCAAATATTTAGCAAATACTAACCAAATTGTTTTTACTGATAATTTTAAAAATTATTATTCCTTTTTAATCGGTAATAAAGTAGCTGTAATTTTATTATAATCAGGTTCGTTTATATTAAACTAGAAAAACATTTAAATACTAAATTTAAATAATTTAAACATGATTGTTTTACGATGACAGCAAAGTATTCAAAGAATATAAACTGTGTGTTTGGCAATACTTGCAAAATTGATAATTGTATGCAAGATATATATCAATTTAGATCTATTTAATAATCAGCTAAAGAACCAAATTCTTCGAAAACGTAATAAAATGTATTCAAAAAATGAGAGAAAAGTTTAAAACAAATCATTTATGAATGAAATACAAAGCATTCAAAGCTTTCGTAATCAATGTTTTGGTTTGCGTTAAATAAACAAATTGTCTGTAAATTGTGTTTATTTTTTGGTTAAAATAAATGAATAATTTATTTAAAATTAAAAATTAATTTATTTATAATTAAAAATAATTGCATTTTATATCAAATATTTATTGAAAATTTGCCAAAAAATCTCAAATTGAGTCGACTTTTGATGCAATCGACTCATAATTTGTTAAATAAAGTCTGTTTTCATTCATTTAATTATATTTTAATTGATTTTATAAATTAATGTTTTTTAAAAATATTATTTAAAGATATCTGAATCGGTGTCCAAAATGGATGGTTTACTTCATCGGCAATTGAATCGTATTTATCGTCGGGAATGCCATCAAATGGGCCGACATTTAAATGGATACAAACAGAGTAGACCTCAGAGCGAAAGGATTGCCACCGAATCCGATGATATACTGAGTTATGCTTTGGACGAGAAATCTCTTCCCGGAGTCTATATCGCAGCCAAAGCTCTTCAGCCGGAGTTAAATGAATACTTTGAAATTGAAGTCATAGAATGCAGTCCCGCAGCAGATATTGCTTTAGGTTTGGTTCCTAATAACCATCCTTTGGATCAATTGCCCGGTTTTGTCGCCAATTCTGTGGGATATCACGCCGGAGACGGGAGGTCTGGCTTTTAATTATATTTAATTATATAATAATTGTTTTCATAAAAATCAGGATATATTTGGGACATCAAAGGGGAACAGTTGTTGCAGACAAGTGTGAAGTCGGAGACAGAATTGGATGTGGGGTTAGATATGAAACGGTTGACGATTCAGTGGATCCCTATTTAGATCGCGTTAATCCAATCGCGCCGTCGATGAAAATGAAAGTCTTCTTCACTCTAAACGGATCTGAAGTACTATTAATTTAATATTTATTTAAATTATTTAATGGTTTCAATCGACAGATCGGTTCTACAGTAATCACACCATTGCTCGTAAGGGGAAGCCCTTTATATCCTGCCATTGCATTATCGTCTCCTGGAGAAGAAGTTAAGCTGACTTTAAACCTGCGGTGGTGTCCGTCCTCTTTGACACGAAGTGTTTCTAATGAGTCATTGATGTGTATCGACAGTTATGAAGACGATTGGATGCGATTACATGACATAAGACTCAATGGAAATGTCTGTCCAATCAATTGATAATTGGGACAAATAATTGATTTTTATTTTCCAAATAGATATTAGAATACGCCGGACGGGGAAAGAGTATTCTGGACGTAGGCTTAGCTCAGGCACGACAAGCACTCGACACTCAATACCATTATTTTGAAATTGAAATCATAGATCCGGGAGAAAACTGTTATATAGCTATTGGACTGACCCGTAAAGTAAGTGATAGCTTTAATTTAGATAAATATTTAAACTAAATGTGAAAATGGGTGTAATAGGAGTACCCGCGTCACAGTCATCCGGGTTGGAACAAAGGGTCGATTGCATACCACGCAGACGACGGCAAGATCTTTGTAGGCAGTGGTGCAGGCGATCCATTTGGGCCGCGTTGTCATAGAGGAGACCTAATGGGGTGCGGAATCATATTTCCCAGAAATTATAGGACAGAAGGAAGTAATCGAATCTCGAAATCGAGTCGAAAGTCAAACCAAAGCAATAGTAGTGACGATTCGGAATTCATAAACTTTTACAGCTCTTCAGACGAACGGTTCGACCGTTTGTCCCAATCATCACATTCTGGCGCTGAAAACGAGTCTTCAATAGAAAGCGACGAAAATAATGATTATTATGACGACGAATGGAGGAAAGGGTGGATGAGAGTCGACCACTTACCTGTTCATAACGATATGCTTCCACTTAAATCACGTTTATTGGCTCGAAATATGGGTGGAATGCCTCCAATGCCAATGATTCCTATGATTCCACCGCCGGTTAATGGATATAATGGTGTTGAAAGGTATGACTATTCAAATGAAGAGTGCAATTGGGGTAAAGTAGAGGTGTTTTTTACGCGAAACGGAGTTATTATCGGACAAAAAGAGATATCAATACCAAAGGGAGGCTTTTATCCGACGGTAGGAATGCTGAGTACTGCCGAAAAGGTTAGGGTTGACTTACACCCACTCACCGGTTGATTATTATTATAATTAAATTTTTAAAAGTTATTCGAATTTATTTTAAATTATTCTGATATCAAATCTCAATTTGAATATCCATTACATTTCGTGATCTGTAATTCAATTCTAAATACAAATTCAATTCAAATCCCTTTTTCTGAAAATTAATGTTATTTTTTAAAAATAATATAATATATGACTTACGAAATGTCTGTTTAAATATATTTAAAAATTTCAGAACAAAAAATGGAATTATTTTTCTTTCAAATGAAATATTGTACAGAATATTCAGAAATTTATTCTTTAAAATTTTTATTTTGAATTTATGGCTAAACAAACAATTTTTGTGTACAAATGATTTGATATTTAATTGTATTTTTTCGGTTTGTATACAAAAAATAGCGTTAAAAGCGATTCAAACAAAAAGATTGAATGCAAACAAACAGACAATTGATTGTATAAAAGAGAGAATTATTATATGTTTATTCAAATAATAAATAAATATTCAGTCGAAAGACTGACCAAAAAAATCAAATATGAAGTGATTTTCAATCGGAAAATAAAGTCTAATAATTTCATCGAATATATTGTATATAAAATGATTACTAACTTAAAGGTATTAAATGTTTGGATAAAATTTGATTTTAATTATTTATATTAAATATCAACAAAAACTTCTGAAGGAATGCAATGAACGCAACGCTTATTATATAAATTGATTTAAAAACAGCTCTTAATTTGAATGGAAAGGTTGGCTCAACTATTAGTGTTATTCACTTGTGATTTATGGTCCGAGTCTTGTATTTGTTGAGTTTGTTGAATGGGCACACGTCGTGTTCGTTCGCCTTTCCTCCATAAGACAATCTCTTGTTGTTTAAAATACCGGCGCTCCTCCTCGTCCACTAAAACCAGATTCAGATAATAACGAACCGAAAATTTTTTGTTAATGTCTTTCATCGTTGGCGTCAACTCATAACCGGCCAAAAAGAGTCGGATCGGTATAGACTCGCCCCTAACGGGCGCGCCATCCATTATCTCGTATTTGGCAATTGTCTCGTTTTCATTAAACGTGTTTTGACCGATACCTGTGGTCTCCCTTTTAATTATTGCGATTTCCATGTGTTTTATTTTAATCCGAACCAAAAGAAAATATATTTTCCCAACGATTACGTCCTTCAAGTGATATCTGTCCCCAAATATTGCAATTAAATTATATATAAAAGTATAGCAAAAAGTAAAGAACGGATTACTTTGATTTGTTGTACTCAAACTCAATGTGCAGACAGTCTTCTATTCCGACCTCCATTTTAATGGGAGAATTGACTTCTGGATAGTGAGACAATGTGTGCACAATTAGGTCCATCTCTTTGACGATATCAGACAAACGACGAATAATAGTTACGCGTAAGAAATATCTGGAATACCAAACAAAACAAACCATTAATTATATCATTAATTGATAGCAAAAACACTAAATTAAGGACAGACCTGAGCCTAACGTTAGAACCGGTGTAGGATTCGTATGGTTTCTCAACGTTCACGAACTCAAACGAGAAGCTCGTGTTTTGCATTAGTTCTGAGGGTCGGGCCAAGTCTTTGACCAGTGAAGTGAACTCATGATGATTACCCCTATCCTGATAGAGCTCTATTTCACCCACGAACTCAACTTTAATGCCCTGGTGTTCCAGTTTTGTGCCCAACTTTTTTAAAGTTATGTTTACCTAAAGTTTGAAACAGAAATCATATTTCTATCAAAAGATATTTGCGATGAAATGACAGAAATGACTCAAATATTTACTTATGATTTCAAAACTCAGTCATTATTTATATCAAATATTTGTTTATAGAAATTAAAGATAAGAAATGTCTTAACTCTTAAACTCTAATAAATAATTAATAAGTGAATGAAAATTGTAAAACAAGAAAATATACTCAAAACTTAAGTAAAATAATTATTTTTATCAAAATTTCAATTAAATGTCTGATTAAAGGGATAAATAAATTCTAAAAAATATTAGTATTCGTCAGAAATAGTCATTAATTTGAGAAATAATACCAAAAATCAAAAGATATTTTGAGTAAAACAACAAAAAAAAAGTTAAAATTGAAAAGAGATAAAAAGTGATTTTAATACTTTTCCGGAAACAGTCTCCCCGTCATAATAGAGATAATATTTTTCTTTCTTTCCGTCTTCGGTCTTGATTTCGGCCATTTTCCGAGAGTCGGCGCCGTCCAGAATGATGTCTATGTCCGCCGTTTGACGAAACCCGAGAAAACTCTTTGTGGAGAAAAAGATTAAAATTCAGATCTAATGTCAGAAAATTAATTAATAAATAAATGATTAAAAATCTGTAAAATATTTTAATCGATAAAATTTTTTATGTCTTTAAAGAGATTTTTGTCAACAAATAAATAAAATCAAAATCAAGAAAACTTTATTTGATTTCATTTAATTCTTACCATTTTTTAAGGATAATTAAAAAGCAAATCAAGTGATAGTCAATTGATGTGAAGTTATTAATTAAATTAAATTTAAATCAGTTGTGAAGTGGGAGTAAATCAGCGCAACGTTTCAACCATTTGTCGAGAGATCTAATGTTTATATTAACCTAAACTTGTGTTTCACTGAAATATTTATATATTTAACTCATAGATTGCGCTCTCAATTGACTCAACACAACAAAAACAAAAGTTGAAGACTTGGATGACGTCCTCATCAATACTATTACGTCATTGCAATCAACAAATTTGGCGCTCATTTCAAATCATATTAAATAAAAATTTGATTCCAAACCAAAAAACAATAAATTAATCTCTAATTTATTCGTTGCTTTCAATTATATAAAACAGAAATTTATTTTAAATCTACAAAATTACAGCTTTTTTGTTAACTTATTAGCAAATGAATAAATATTTATAAAATTATAGCTATTTGTCAGTTATATTGAGTTATAAATACAATTCAACTATAATTTAGAGATAATGTTAACAGACTTTCATTATATATTAAATATTATTTATTAGAGTATTTGAGAGCATATAAGTTAACAAAAAAAATTAAATCACTGAACAAATGGATATTTAGATAACAACAACACATGTTTTAGAATTTATTACATAAAAATAATTGAGTCATCGAAAAGAAGAGACAGAGGAATGACAGAGTCATCAATTTAATTGTATCGCTAATTGTGTTAATTATCACATCATTTCCTCAAAAATTGAATGAAACCAATTTAACCTAAATTTTATTCACAAAAAAGTATTAACAAAAAGTCAAGAAATGTCTACTTATAAAAAGTATCATGCTAGATTGCTATATTGGCCTATAATAGGCTCTATTCTTAATAATAGTGGCTTTTAGTAAGTAATGAATTATTTGTCAAATGTTAGTCTAAAATAAGTAGTTCTCAAAAGGGTTTAAATAAATATTTCAGAGTTTTGTTGTGATGAGTGTCAGCTCTAAAACTCTTGAGTCATGCCTTCAATTAAAAGTCTATATGACTGGAGGCCTGACAACAACATTGGTATACATGTAGTGATTGAGTGCTTCCAAACTGGCATTTGATTGGAGTGGAGTGTTGTAAACATAAGTGAAGCCAATGCCAGCTCTCCTCTAATGTACGTCCTTTTTATCTATTGCTTTCTCACAGATGTCTGGCTTTATATGAGTTTATTGTTTGACTTCACTTCATGTGACCAAAGATTATATAAATTATTTGATTGTAATTTAGTTTCCAATCATTTTTAGACAACAAAAACAAAATATTATTATTAATCGTTTTTTAAAAATTATATCAAACTATCGATTGATTTAAACCATTGATTAGACTCTAAATTAAGTCATTTTAATATTTATAAACATTTCTCTCATTTTATTGTCTTTTTGTGTTTTATTGCGATTTGTTTTTATAATTGACTATAAAATTGTGTCACAAATTAAAGGCATTTATTTCGAGTAATTTTTGTCAAAAAATAAGTTTATTTAAAACAAAACAATATTTTAATTAAAGCATTGATTAAATGATTTCTTTAAAAGACATTTAAATGGTTATAGATTTGTGTGAATTAAAAAACAATCGATTATTTGATTTAATGGTCTAAAAGACTAATAATTTATTTGAAAATATTTTGTGAATTAAATAACAGTTTATATAATAATTTGTTAATATTTTTGTGATTAAACGCAACAAATGGGAAATTGTCTCAAATCAGTGGCATCTCACGACGACATCTCTCTTTTGAGGGAAAACACTTCCAATACAAGAGACTCAACTTCTTCGGATCAATTGGCCACACAATTGGGTCCTCCGCCCACTTATCAGGTATTATACCATTAATTGGTTTTATTTATATGTCTAACAATTGTGTAAAATAGGAGACAATTGGAGGGACAACTCTGTCGACACTTCCTGTTTATTATCCGTCTCCTAATGTGAGCAGATCTGCGACACAACTGACAGAAGACGAACAAATAAAGATCGCACAGAGAATGGGTTTAATACAACACTTACCGACCGGTCTCTACGACGGCAGCAAAAAGAACAGAGAGTTAGTTGTGATTCAAATAATTGTCTAATCATTGAATTAACCATTGATTTGATTTTATAATAGATGTGTGATATGTATGGGAGAGTTCTTGATCTCAGACCCGATCCGATTCCTTCCGTGTATGCATATATACCACACCGATTGCATCGACGACTGGTTGATGCGCTCCTTTACCTGTCCCTCTTGTATGGAACCCGTGGACGCGGCCCTCCTCTCCACTTATCAGACCGATTAACACAAAACAAATGGTTATTCTCTTATGTCTCATATAAAACACAACTATTTGTTCATAAATTCAGTACACATATAACCGAAAGATATCATTCCTAATAAGATGTCATCAAATTGTGGGACAAAAAGTCAATCAATTGCTTAAGATTTGAATTATGAAGAGATGGTGTGTTACTAGTCTTGAGGGCTGACAACTTGTGACTGAAAAGTGATATTTTTGTTTATATTAATACAATTCTGACTCTAAAAATCAGACTTTAAGACAACCAATTCTGGGAAAATGTCTGCGAATAAGACATCTCATGAAGAATGCATTGATTTGTTTTGTAGACAAAAACATATATAAAATATGTATTAATTTGTAAATATTTCTGCAATAATAGGAGAAAAGATATTTTAATGTCTATTAATTGTTGAAAAAGAGATATAAATATTATATATAAATATATTTCACTCTTATTCTCAAAGTTTTAAAATTGTATTTAATTTGTTTTACTTTTATTTTTGTTCATTAATTCATTTAAACGACGGATTCCTTAGTTTTTAAAAGTGATATAAATATAATGTATTTTATCCTAAAATGAATGTTAAGTGCATTAAGTTTTTGATAAATTGGCAGTTATTTAATATTTGATACAAATTATAAGTTATTATTAACTTCTAAAACAAACCAATTATTAATAAAAATTAATAAGATAATAACTAATAAAACGCTTAAAAAACAAATAATATTTTTCATCAAAATTTAAGGTCAATAGTATTTGCGATTCATATGAGTCTTAATATCGATTTTTATAATAAATTTCTGTTAAATATATTTTTATAAGTTTTACTCAAAACAAACTCATATAACAACGCATTTGGAAAAATCACAACAAATTAAATGCTAAAAATCTGAATATTTTTTATGAATAATTATTTTTACATTAATTAATATAAAATAGAAAAACAGATCATTTATTTTCACTACAAATATTCGAAATGCGTTTGATTTTCGTTATAAATAACTCAGAATTAATAGACTTTTGAATTAGAATTGAATGAAAAGCATTAAATCTAAACGCAATTCACCCGAAAAGATGAAATAATAGCTAATTTTCTATTGAAATATAGAGAACTACAGACAATAATTGCTACAATTTTTTGCTTCAAATTATTGGATACACCAAAAGTACAGGTAATTCATAATTCATACGAATGAGAATCTATTAGTGTGTGGGCGTAATGTGTTTGGCCTTAAATGTTAATCAATATTGAATTGAAAACAATTGTAGACATAAAACAATTGGAATTAAGGCTGAAATCAATTGAATCTCTAATAAAATTCAATTTAAGTTTGAATTAATTGACTGACAATTAGTTTATATAAATGGAAATGAATTTTAAATATAATTGAATCGAATGTTAATATAATTTTAAATCATTAGTAATATTAAGAATTAATTATTAAATCTTTCGAATAATAAAATTAATTAATAATAAATTAATTTAATTAAAAATTATAGAAATAAATTAGGGAAATGTCTGAGAGGTCTGAGCAGAAGAACATATAAGTAATGGAAAGTCAATATGAGTTTGAGTTTCTGTGTCCGCGAAAAGAGTTTTATCAGAGATATCACATCCGTTGTCGTTATCTAAATATCGGAGAAATACGTCATTGATTTGATCCAAATGTTCATCAGTTTGAGTGGTTCTGTCGTTATTCCAAATGGTTTGAGTCTCAATGTCTGTAAACTCTAAGTCGGAGAACAGGAACTCTTCATTTGCACTAAAGCTTAATAAATCATCGGAACTGATGTCAAGATTTACTGTTTGTGTCTCAATATTATTAAACTCATTATCCAAAGAGAATTCAATGGCTTCTGTTTGAACCGATTGTTCCAAAATATGATTCGAATCCATTCGTTGACTCAATAATGGATTCGCATTATTTACAAACACTTCCGAGTCCTCAGTTGTGGTGGCAGTTGAAGCACATGTTTGGCGGATAGTTTGAGTGAAAGCACACGATTTCTTGACATTAAAAATTAAATTAAAATTATTAGTTTCGTCACTAATTTTATTATCGACTAAACATCTCTTCTTAGTCTTCTTCGGGGGTGAGGTTGAAGTGGAGGCCGAGATTTTAAGACAATTTCTCGGCGCCGAAGAATCGTTAAAATGAAGAGCACTCTCAAGGGTTTGTGTTTCAATACTTTCATAACTATTATTTGTTTGTGGCTTTCGATTACGTTTTCTGATTGTCTGACATTCAGTACTTCTTTGTTCTCCAGATTTACAAGATTTTTGACTCAAGCGTTCGGTTTGTGTCGAATTTGATTTAAACTTTTTAACACTTTTTGAAATATTTTCGACATTTGTTTTACATTTATTACACTCTTCTGTTACAGAGGTTTGTGTCCCGCAATCGTTTGGATCCTCTGTTTTCGGCAAAATATTCACAAGTCTTGGATTTTGTCCGATATGTGACTGATTTGTCAATTGTTGTGAAGAATTAGAGTCTAAAATCAGTGGTAATACCAATAACTGTACATTAATTGGAGTGGAATTAAGTGTCGGTTTCGATGTCTTTATTAAAGCATTTTTGGGTAAATTATGTGAATGTCTTTTGCAGTGCATTACGAGAGACAGTCTTTCGGTATAACTCTTAACACAAGAACCACATTTCCATTGATATCCACACGACTTCTGATGATATTTGAGCTGCCATTCGATGGCGTACTTCTTCATACACTTATCACACGAATACTTCTTCTCCGAGTGTTTGTTTGCGATGTGCTGTCAATTAATTCAATTTAATTAAAAAACAAATCAAATGATGTCTTACTTGAGATAAAAATAATTTTCTTTTAAAATATTTGTCTCCATTTATGGCATAAACACATCCATCGATCGGACAATAAAAACGATTATTAGATTCGCTTTCATTTATTGAATTCATGGCAAACAAGACATCGATTTTATTAATATAATTACAATTAATTTAATTCATTTGATTTTGTCTGAAATAAAAACAAATTTTCATTTTATTTTCAACTAATTTCATACTTAAACTCAATTTTAAATAAATATAATTATTTTAAATCACAATTATTTTGAGTTAATATTTAAATATTTTGTAAAATAAATAAATTTCATATAATTTTAAAAATTAAAACTTAAA
>JAQGBR010000393.1:0-13640 GCA_034698525.1 Achipteria nitens | reverse complement strand
ATTAAACTATTTTTAACTATTAGAACATCTAAAACCTTATTATATATTTCTAAAGTGATTAATAAATTTCTATAATTATTATTAATAGTTTTTGCTCATAAATAAAAATGATATTGCTCAAACATTCAATATTGGAAATCATTTCTTATAATATTTTATCTTGACTCATTTTATATTCATATGTCTATTATTAATGCTCATGTTCAAATTTAACTTTTGGTAAGCATTGAAAAGCTTTAATTCTGTTTTTTTTGGCCAATTCTGGTGATTAAAAAATAAAATTTTAGGGTCCGTTCGCCCAAATTTATTGAATATTTGAAATCTATTCGTCTCAAAGTTTAAAAGTATATCAAATATATCTTGATACTTTAGTCTACTATTTTTAATTCAATAAACTGTTCCTCTCTTTTGATAGATGTCTCTCGAAATTTATTTGTGACTAAAACTTGTTTTCTTCAGAAATGTTTTCCTCAAATAACCTCGAATGCAGACCTGTATCATTTATCTATTATTGATTATCCAATATATTGAGTTCATGTATTAACCAAGATCACTTGTTTGCCACAATAATCATTAATAAAATGTCATTCATTCAAAAATTAGTTTTAAATAATAACAAGACTTCAGTCAAACATTTAATTAATAGAAAATTGACTCTAAATTCGGAGTCAATTAAATGTCTTTCGACTCAAACCCAAAATCAATTGAATGTCAGCTCAAATGATAAACATTTGGTTAATAATATCAGTGTTGAAGACAATGGAGATCTTCTCAATGGTCTCAATGAAGAACAGATTGATTTGAGAGCAAATGTCAGAAAATTTGCGGAAAAAGAACTCTCGGAACAGACTGTCCAACAAATGGATAAGTCTTCTGATTGGCCAGATTTTAGACAATTTTGGCGTAAATTAGGTTCAATGGGTTTATTAGGAGTGACCGCAGAGTCCAGATTTGGAGGTTTAGATTTGGGATACTTTGAACATTCGCTGGTTATGGAAGAGATAAGTCGGTGCTGTGGAGCCATTGGACTCTCATATGGAGCTCACAGTAATCTTTGTGTCAATCAGTTGACACTTAATGGTAGTGAAGAACAAAAACAAAAATATTTGCCGAAACTAATCGACGGTTCATTTGTCGGCGCTCTGGCTATGAGTGAAACCAGCAGTGGTTCGGATGTCGTTTCGATGAGAACTACGGCTCAAAAACATAAAGATTATTATGTATTGAATGGATCCAAATTCTGGATAACCAATGCATCGGAAGCGGATGTCCTCTTTGTCTACGCAAAGACCAGCGATAAAGGAATTACTCCTTTTATTATAGAAAAAGGAATGGAAGGGTTTAGTGTCGGGCAAAAGATCGACAAATTAGGAATGAGAGGGTCGCCCACCGCTGAATTCATTTTGGATAATTGCAAAGTTCCGATCAATAATATGGTCGGACAGTTGGATAAAGGAGTGTATGTTCTCATGAGTGGACTCGACTATGAAAGGCTAATATTGTCTGCGGGATCTCTCGGTATTATGCAGAGTGCGTGTGAACTGGCCTTCAATTATGCTCACACCCGCACACAGTTTGGACAACCCATCGGACATTTTCAGATAATTCAGGCTAAAATGGCTGATATGTATACACGACTGTCCTCTTCGCGATCATATCTCTATAACACGGCTCGAGCTGTAGATGAGTACAAACGAAAATTGGGATCAAAAATACCCCTCTCCAATGCCAGTCCTTTTACTAAAGAGTGCGCCGGAGTTATATTGAGTTTGTCTGAAACGGCCACACAGTTAACACTCGAAACCATTCAGATTATGGGTGGAAATGGATATTCAAATGAGTACTCCGCCGGAAGACTACTAAGAGATGCAAAACTCTATGAGATCGGCGCCGGAACTCAAGAGATTAGGCGATGGCTTATCGGAAGACAAATAAATAAATTGTATCAATAAATGTGTTAAAAATAAGAATATTTTTGTTTAAATTTTATAATAATTACTATATTTTGTAAGTTTTATAGAACGGGTCATTCTTTTAGTCATTAATACCCGAAATCAGATCTAATACTCGTCCAAAGGTATGGCATATCTTTACAAACATTTTATAAGTTTAACGAATAAAACATGAATTTTAATGAAATATTTTTGAAACAATAAATGACTTAAACCTGAAAATCAATGCAATCGTCGGTTAAAGTGATTTCAAATTTAAGTTCGGATGAGTTTTCTGTTTGAGATTTTGGTTTTATTTCAGAGGTTTCACACCTTTTAATGAAATCACAATTTTTAAGGAGTCCTCTGAACTGTCTTTCATGGATTCGTTTATGTTTCCTAATGTTGCCGGAGTCGACACACCTATAGTGACACCCTGGCCAATTACATGCATATCTCTTGTCGTCGTAATGGATCCGCAAATGATTTTTAAGACTTAGACTCGATTTGAATCGTTTGACACATTGGGGCCAATTGCAGGCGAAGTCCCGTTCAGTCTTATGGACCAACTTATGTCTGGCCATACACTTCTTACTGCTCATGTAGTCACAACCGGGCCATTCACACGAATACAGCTCTATCTGCTTAATCGGAGTCATCTCTTTACTAGTCTTCGGTCGGCCCGGAATACGTTTGTCCAAAACTGAGCCTAAAATTGATTTTAAAACTAAATTCAGTAAACATTTGAATAACAATTAAAATATTGTATAACCCGTTGTCTCAAATTTCCTGACCAGACGTGTGATACCAGAAGTTGTCGGCAAATGTTTACATTCGGGATGTTTTTCAGCGAAGACTCGCGCCGTTTGTTTCAGACTATTTCCGTTGTAAAAGATTTTTATTAATTCAATCCTTTCCTGAAGACTAAACTTATGATTAGTCGACTGTTTTTTGTCTGTTTTGTCACTCATTTAATTAAATTAAATCTAAATATTTTCAAAAATATGTAAATAAGGTTTAAATCAATAGATTTGAGATCAGATTTAAAGGTAATTCAAAGTTAAATAAACTTATTATAAACCCATTTATAATATTGAAAAGCTCTCTGAAAGCATGAAAATTAATTCACATAAAAAGGTCCAAATATTCGATTTTGATAACGCATGCGCTATGTTTGCCGCCATTTGTTATCAAATAAACAAAAATTGAGTCAAAGATTATTTTGTTTGACATTTAAGAGACATTTGATTTAATGATTTAATTGTATTTAAACTAATTGTCAATTGACTACCAAATAAGATGTCGGGCTTTTTGGAGTACATTGAAGTGCAAAACTTCAAGTCATATAAAGGCAAACAAGTGATCGGACCTCTAAAGCTGTTTACGGCTGTTATCGGTCCCAACGGTTCGGGAAAATCCAATTTTATGGATGCAATCAGTTTTGTTTTGGGAGAAAAGACTAATAATTTAAGAGTAAAGAAGTTGTCGGAACTAATTCATGGCGCGTCTATCGGACAACCGGTCGGTAAAGAAGCGTCGGTTACTCTGGTCTATAAGGATCAGGACTCGGGAAGAATCACACGATTTCAGCGCTTAGTCTTAGGCCAGAGCTCTGAGTATCGGATCGATGATAACGCTGTGTCCAAACAGGACTACGCCAACCGATTGGAGAAATTGGGAATCAATGTTAAGGCCAGGAATTTCCTGGTATATCAGGGGGCCGTCGAGTCCATCGCTATGAAGAACCCTCGAGAGATCACTGCTCTCTTTGAAGAGATCTCCAGAAGTAATGAATTCAAAGAGGATTACGTCAACAAAAAGGTACGAATGGATCGATCAGAAGAAGAGTTACATCACATGTATGTCAAGAAGAAAGGTATCGCCGCAGAGAAAAAGGAGGCTCAGGGAGAGATCAATGAGGCCAAGAAGTATCAGAACCTTAAGGAAGAGCTCAATAAAGTTCAGATCGATCTTCAATTGTTTAAATTATATCACATTCAGGAAGATATCGATGAACTCCACGAAGACATGACTCGAAAACGTAAAGATATGGATAAACACATCAAAGCAAAGGAAAAGATTGAGTCAGAGGTTCGCGAAAAGAAACAGAATTTGAGTAAAATTAGTAAAGAGTTGTCAGGAATTGACCGCAAAATAAGAGACGTTGAGCTCAACCTCAATAAGAAGAGACCCACTTATATAAAGGCTAAGGAAAACGCTGCGCACATCGAGAAGAAGTTGGAAACGGCTAAAAAGTCAAAGGCATCCGCCCGTAAAGCACACGACAACCACCAAAACGCCATCAAAGATCTCGAAATGGAGTTAAATAAAGTTAACGAAAGGTATGAGAAGTGGGAGAAAGAGGTCGAAAAGGAAAAGGAAAAACACAAAAAAGATGTGGTTCTCAAAGAGTCTCAGAAACAGGAGTACAACAAACTCAAGGAAGAGGCCGCCCGACTCTCTGCCAAATACCTTAAGGACTTGGACTCATTGGAAAGGGAACAGAAGGCAGATCAGGACAGGAATGAAAATGAAATGCGAAAAAAGATGGACATCGAGGCCAGGATTAGAGTACTTAAAAACAATTTGGAGGAAAACCTCAAACGAATCGATAAATTGAAAGATAATCTCGAAGTGAGTGAAAACAATTTACAAGATTTGACTAAAAAGAAAGTCGAAATCGAAGCGATTGTCAATTCGAGTAAAGAACAGGTCGAACAGATCACTCACAAACTCGAGTCCATTAATCGTGAATTGGGTGACGCAAAAGTGGACAGACATGAAGACGAACGCCGCAAAAAGAAGTCAGAAGTTGTCGAAAATCTCAAGAAATTATATCCCGGAGTGTTTGACAGACTCTTAAATATGTGTAAACCAATCCATAAACGGTATAATATGGCCATAACTAAAGTGATGGGCAAAAACATGAACGCAATTATTGTTGACTCAGAGAGAACTGGCCGTCAATGCATTCAGTATCTGAAGGAACAGATGTTAGAACCCGAGACTTTCCTTCCTCTCGATTATATTGAAGTCAAACAAGTGAAGGAACGCCTCCGTAATATACAACACCCAAAGAACGTCAGAATGTTATTCGATGTCATTAAATATGATCCGCCGACTATTAAGAGGGCTGTTCTCTACGCGACAAACAATGCATTGGTTTGCGAGACCGCAGAAGACGCCAATATTGTGGCCTTTGATTTGGGTGATGGCAAGCGTTATGACGCCGTCTCATTGGACGGTACTTTCTATCAAAAGTGTGGTTTCATTTCTGGAGGAAGTGCTGACCTCGAAAAGAGGGCCCGTCGTTGGGATGAAAAGGAATTGCATTCACTTAAGTATCAAAAGGAAAAGTTAGCCGAAGGTCTTAAGGAAGAACTGAAGAAAACCAGAAAAGAATCCGATTTAATGGTAATCAATAGTCAGATCAAAGGATTAGACACTCGTCTGAAATACTGTCGGAGCGATAAAACCCAAACCGAGAAGAATAACGAAGACTTTAATAAAGAGATAAAACAATTGGAAAAGAAATACCAATCATTTGAACCATTAATTACTGAAATCACGAAACGAATGACAGAAAGGGAGGGACAGATCAATGAAATTCGCGAAAAAATGAATTCAGTCGAAGACACAATATTTGCTGATTTTTGTAAACAATTGGGAGTCGAAAACATCAGACAATATGAGGAGCGACAGAACAAAGCGACTCAAGAAAATGAAAAAACTAGACTTCAGTTCGAAAATGAAAAGAATTCGTTTTCCAGTCGTTTGGCGTATGAGAAGAGTAAAGACACCAAAGAGAATGTCAAACGTTGGGAAAGGGTTGTCGAGGAGGAGGAGAAGAATTTGCAAAACGCCAGAGAAACTGAAAAGAAGGAAATGCAGGCAATCGAAGAAGAGATGAAAAAAGTGGAACAATTGAAAAACGACAAAATCGCTAAAAAGACTGAATGCGATTCAGTTGAAGACGAGATTACAGAAGTCAAACGGGGATTGTCTGGCGTTCAGAAAGAGTTGTCCTCAGCTCAGAAGGCTTTAATGCAAATCGAATGCCGTTTGGAATCAAAGAAAGCGGACAGACATGCAATCCTTTTGCACTGCAAAATGGAATGCATTGATTTGCCGTTAGGCTCGGGTGACCTCAACGATATCGCCGCCGGCGGTTCTAATAATAACGACGGAGAGACTAACGGTAATGCAGAGGATGACGACGACGATGACGGCCCCTCCACTCAAAGATCATATGAAAGCGATTCGAATATCAAACCAGACTTTTCTGTTCTCAAAAATAGTCTCAAAAATGTAAGACTTTATAATTTGTTATGAAAATGATTCTGAAATTAGTTTTGTATCAAATGATTAGATGAACGATTCGGACGCCATTAAGAAGAAAGAGACTGAAATGCAATCAGATATCAATCAAAAACGAGAAGTGCTCCGAAAAATACAGGCACCGAATATGAGAGCGATTGACAAGTATTTTATATTTGTTTACTTAAACTTTTTTTTGAATCCAACCTTTTTTGCAAATATCAGACTCGAAGACGTTAAGGACAGACTCAAAGAAACAGATAATGAGGTAAACAATTTGCGAATGGCCTCAAAGAAGGATAAACTCGCGTTCGAAGAGATTAAAAGAAGTCGTTTACGAGAATTCAATTTGTGTTTCGAAAACGTCGCCCAAAGAGTTGATTCAATTTACAAATCGCTGACAAATAACGCCAGCGCTCAGGCATTCCTTGTCCCCGAAAATCCAGAGGAACCCTATTTGGAAGGCATTAATTATAATTGTGTGGCTCCGGGAAAGCGTTTCCAACCTATGAGTAATCTGAGCGGTGGTGAGAAAACAGTGGCGGCTCTGGCGTTGCTCTTTGCCATACATTCCTATAAACCGGCGCCGTTTTTCGTATTGGATGAGATCGACGCCGCACTCGACAACACTAACATTGGAAAGGTATTAACTTCTATACAATTAAGACAAAATAAATGTTTAAATGTTTGTTCTATTGAAAGGTCGCCCGATTTATACGCGAGAAGACTGAGTCCTCCTTCCAATGCATTGTGATATCACTTAAAGAGGAATTCTATGGACACGCGTCGGCTCTCATCGGTGTTGCGCCAGACGTAAGAAATAAGATTTTTGAAATGTTGTCATCAATTAATTGGTTTAATTATTGTGTCCACAGCCCGGAGACTGTACTATTAGTCGTGTATTTACTGCAGATCTGTCCCAATATCAGGAATAACTCATTTTATTTATTGTTTTAATTCATAATTCAATTTCTATTCAAATACTTTATAAACATTTAAATAAAGCATTACTTCATTGAAATTCGGATTTTTATCCATTAATTGAGAAAAATTGATCCACAGATTTGATTAATCTTATAATTGCTCAGTCATTGGAGGACAGGTACAAAACAGATGAGTGTCTCCATAAATATCATCAATGCGTCCGACTGTCGGCCAAATCTTTGTCTCAGGTTTTACGTAACTCTTAAGAAAAATTAATTAAAATTGATTTTGAAATTAATCCAATTCTTACGGCTGGGAAAGCAGCCACTTCTCGACTGTATGGTCTGTTCCATTCCGAAGAACAGATTACTCTCTGAGTATGTGGTGAACACTACAAACAATTATTTAATTTAAAGGTTCCTAAAAATATTTTCAAAATTAAACTGACTTTTAATGGATTTATTTTTCTGTCCATAACTCCGGTCTCAATATCTCTGATCTCTTGTCTAATACTAATCATTGCGTCACAAAATCTGTCCAATTCTTGTTTGTCTTCAGATTCTGTCGGTTCTATCATAAGGGTATTGGCCACAGGAAAAGAAACGGTAGGCGCGTGAAAGCCGTAGTCTTGAAGGCGTTTTGCGATATCCATGGCCTCGACGTGAGCCGTCTTTTTGAAGTCTCTGACATCTAATATGAACTCATGAGCAACGGTTCCATTGACTCCTCTGTAGAGGACTTTGTAGTCATTTTTCAATTGTTCGCACATATAATTAGCGTTAAGTATCGCCACTTCTGAAGCGTGTCTTAATCCCTGTCCACCCATAAGTTTAATATAAGCCCAACTGATTGGCAGAATGGCTGCTGAACCCCAGGGCGCGGCCGATACTGTCCCAAAGCTTGAAGACAAGAGAAAGACTGGATTCAAGTTTTATTATTATAATTAAGACATTATATGTTTACAGACCTGAGAGGAATGTCTGTCATTTCGTCGGTAACCACCGGATGCGTCGGCAAAAAAGGTGTCACTTATAATAAAGTCATTAAATAATGAGTAAAACTATAATTATCTAATCATTTGAATAAAAAGTCAATAATTTCACACACAATGCTTTTTTACAGCTATCGGTCCCATTCCAGGCCCGCCTCCGCCATGAGGTATACAAAATGTTTTGTGAAGATTTAAATGCGAGACATCACTCCCGTAATCGCCTATAAAACAGAATAACATTCATTAAAACTATAAAAATGTGATACAATTTTTAATGAATACCTGGTCGACAGAGGCCCACCTGTGCGTTCATATTAGCTCCGTCTAAATATACTTGTGCTGAGCCACAAGAGTGGATGAGATCACAAATTTCTGTAACTGATTCTTCAAAAACACCAAAAGTTGAGGGATAGGTAATCATAAGACACGCGATTTTATCCGAAAATTTGGTTAACTTTTTGTTTAAATTTGAGTCAAAATTCATTTTAATTCTTATTTAAAAAATAATACTTTTTCTTTGAGATATTCGATATCAATCCTTCCATCCTTGTGCACAAGTAGTGCCTCAACTCTCATGCCTGCCATATGAGCACTGGCAGGATTTGTGCCGTGAGCTGAGACAGGGATCAGACAAATCTAAAAAATTAATATGACTTACATTTAAAGTTTTATCAGTTATTGAATACATTTCTGTGGCCTTCGTTTTTATGCTGGAGATAGGCTTTGATTACTCTGAGTCCAGCATATTCTCCCTGTGCTCCAGAATTAGGTTGAAAAGAGACGTTATCATAACCGGTGAGTTCACACAAATCGTTCTCTAATTCATTAATCATCAATTGATAGCCTTTGGTTTGAGATGGGGGTTGGTATGGATGGATATTAGCGAAGTGAGGCCAAGAGGACGGTATCATTTCGGTGGTGGCATTCAATTTCATAGTACAGGAACCCTAAAACACAAAATAATTAGGAAAATAAATTTTGAGTAAAAAATAATTAAAAGTCTGACCAAAGGTATCATTGAGTGAACTAAAGAGATGTCTTTATTCTCTAATCTCTTCATATATCTAACGATTTTCATTTCGCTGTGATATGTGTTAAACAACGGATGGGTTAGAAAATCACTCTTTCGGCCCAATTCTGTCCATTCAATACTATTTTTGGTCAACTCTTCAGAAAAATCGATTTCTTCTTCCTTTCAAATGATTTATGGATTAAATTTAATTCAAAGCAATATTAAAAATATTTTAATACCTCTTCATATCCACCAAAAATCCAAATCAAATCTCTTAAGTCCTGATTAGTGACCGTTTCGTCTAAAGAGACGCCGACATGTTTGCCGTCGGGATAATACCTGAGATTAATTCGTTTGGCTTCAGCTTTGGAGCGGACAAACTTCTGATGTTTGACCTCAACTTTGAGAGTATCGAAAGCATTATAAGTAACGACTCTATTGTTTTCATTTTCAGATATTTTTTTAGCCAAATATAATGTCATTTCGTGGATATTTTTGGCGATATCTTTGAGACCTTTGGGTCCGTGATATATGGCATACATTGCACTCATATTAGCCAATAATGCCTGTGCCGTACAAATATTAGAAGTGGCCTTATCTCGCCTAATATGCTGTTCTCGAGTCTGTAGTGCTAGTCTTAAAGCTTGGTTACCCTGAGCATCTTTGGTCAATCCCACAACTCTTCCTGGAATAATTCTGGTCAGGTATTCACGACAGGCGAGAAAAGCGGCGTGTGGTCCGCCATAATTCAGTGGAATACCAAACCTTTGTGCTGTGCCAATGGCTATATCACAACCAGGTCCATATTCACCGGGAGGTTTGATCATTGTTAGGGCCAATAGATCTGTGGCCACAATTACTATACATTCCTTAGCTTTCGACTGCTCCACAATTGAGGATAAGTTATCGACATTTCCATTAGTGTCGGGAAAGTTAACTAAAACCCCACAATATTGGGATAAGTCATACATTTTTCCCAATTCTTTGATTCCATCGAATACTTCTTTAGTACCATCGAAGACATCGATTTGAATGCCTAACGCATCGGCTCTGGTCTTAACGATAGCCATAGTCTGTGGGTGTGCGTTCTGAGAGATCAACAATTTGTTTCGCTTTTCCTTATGATGTCTAACAAATCAATTAAAGGATAGGTAAGAATGTGATACTATCCCAGAGCCTTCAAACCTGAAGCACATTTGCATAGCCTCTGCTGCAGCAGTTCCCTCATCGAGAAGACTGGCATTAGTTATATCCAAAGCAGTCAATTCACAAATCATGGTTTGATAGTTAAGTAGTGATTCAAGTCTTCCCTGTGCTATCTCTGCCTGATATGGAGTGTATGGTGTCGTCCAACCTATTGACAACTCATTTGTCATTCAAAATGTTTTTAATCATTCATTTTGACTGAAAAGTGTTATTAAAGTTAAACATAAGTTCTATCCATAGAAACAGAATTTGGAAATCAATTACAAGTATTATCTGTGAGTTAAGAGTCAGTTGTTTTATAAAAAGTTTTTATCTTTAGATTTGTTGCTAATCAGTCATTTGATAGTCATAGCAAAACATCCTGTTTTCCGTATTAGAGACTGACCTGGATTTTCGAATATATTCCTGAGAATCGGTGTCGGAGTAATACAATTATAATAACCCATTCCTATATATGTCCTCCACTTAATTGAGTTTAAGTCAGCGATTGATTGTAATCGTTTGAGAATATCTGTTTCACACATGGGTTGAGTCAGTTTGAGATCACCTGACAAACGAATATTCTTCGGTATTGTCTTCGATATTAGATCTTCAATATTCTGAATCAGAGGACAAAATTGAGATTTGATACTAAAATACACAAAAAGACATTCAGTCATAGATCTGACTAATAATTCAAAATAGTTTTAGACGACTATAAAATCAGAGGACAATTGAGAGTTCAAACCAGGCTTTTGAAGTTTAGTACAAACCTTGAGTCCGAGTGTTTCTAACATTACTTTTTTGTCTTTATCTCGCGGACCAATATGTCTGCCAATGAATTCTGTGTCTTTGTATGTCTTTGTCCGGTATGCCCTGTGTTGTAGAACATACTGGTTTTGATGGTTAAGTTTTGATGACAAAACTTTATGAAGTGTTGATTGAAAGTCACGAAATTTATACTTATTTGTAAGTAAACTCATTTTTATTAGATATGAAAAAATGAAAACCAATTCATAACATATTTAAACAAAAAATAAAACAAAACTCAATAAATAAAAGAAAAATAACTTAAGATTACAAACAAATGATTATTAGCTAATAATTATCGGTAAATACCTTAAAACAGAAGTAAGTGCTTACGTAACGAATGATTTTCGTAATGAAAGATAGGAAAACCTGAATAATATTTTTTGATCTAATATTTTAAGAATTGATAACAAATTATCAACATTTCAATAGTAATGTATATTATTTCTTATAATTTGAGAAATAATATTAAACGACAACTCGTTTTTAAGACTCGGTTCTCATATTTTGAATTTAATAAAAAAATATCTCAAACTTGTCCTTCACTTTCAAATACGAGTGCGACTATTGACGAGTCCTTTATTGCATTCAAATCACGAACTTTTATACTTTTATCATAACTTTATTTCACGAAAACTTTTAAGGGTTTAAAACTCTTTCACATTCTTTGCAATATTTTTGGGTGGCTTTTGTGGACAAACATGAAGGCCAGACAGGAATCAGAAGATTAGTGATATTCTTGTGATTTGTGGACAATCGAGTTAATCAAAAACTCAAATAATAGATAAAAATTTCAATTATGTGTCAAAAACTCATTTTTGAGTTCAAAAGTATTTCCCAAAAAAAGTTTTGATTTAATTTTTATAATTGAAATGTTTTTTAATTTTGGGGTAAATTTTTTTTATAAATTTAATAAAATCTGAATTTCAAACATTTAATTATAAGATCGCAGTTATTGATTAAAATTTATCTCAATCTTTCAAAACTGCTTCTGGTCTTAATGTTTACCATAATTATTATTATCTTTACAAGTTTCTCAGATTCTTACAAGTTTATCAATAATTGCTAAATATATTTAAAAAATCAATTATGAGTGAGAGAGAGAGAGAGAGAGAGAGAGAGAGAGAGAGAGAGAGAGAGAGAGAGAGAGAGAGACTATAAAAAGGACTGAAAACCCGTTAGATTTGTTGAATGTTAGCCATAAAAGTAAATGATTGTCACTTCGAGCCAATCCGTATTTTCTATCTAATTATTCGACATTAAAATCAATATTTCATTTGAGAAATCTTATCAAAAAAGACCTCGAAAAAAATTATTGCTCTTTGAAAAGGTACCGGTTAAGGGAATCTCTGAATCTTTTAGTAGAAGAAATTTTCTCTCTTCAAATTTTGACCTTAAAATTGGAGTTAAGCCACAAATCTATGAGATGTCACTATAATTCTCATTTAGTTTTATTCACTCCTTATTTAAAGGAATTCTCAACTAATTCTTAATTATTTGTTGTAAATGAATATCAAGAATATTCTGATAGAAAATTGTTTCGAAATTAGTTATTAAAAAAAGTGTTTAAAAATAATTTATTGAATTTAAAATATATCTAATTGTTTGAAGACATCCAAATAAAAGATATGATTTTAGGTTTGGATAAACAACAGAAACATTTTAACTGTTGTTTGTGTGATAAGTGAACTGTTGTATAGAATGAGTTTACAATGCTATCATAATACGTTTAATACCAAAAATTAATTATTATACAACTATATCACATCCTAACCTAACTTTAAGCCCTAAATATTGAGACTAATAATAACTGAAAACATATAAAATTTAAATAATTTGGAATAATTTGAAATAAAAACACAAACTTTTTAGGAATTAATGAAATTATATTTTTATAAACCATTTATCTATTCTTCATTCAAAGTTAATTATATTTGATTAGACTAAGTTTGAAATCAAAATCGATATATGACTTGTTCAAACGCTGACTCTTCTCAATTCTGATTTTAATTAATTCAGTATTTTTTAGGTATAATTTTCTCTATTTCTTAGACCAGTCGAGAATTTTCAAAATGATTTAAACGAATAATAATATTGATTTTGTGCTATGGAAAAGCCAGGGGTCTAAGAAGTATTTATGGATTAATCGGGTAAAAAAATTTTATCAAGGAAATTCGTTGCACATAACTTTTTGGTCGGTACCTCTTGATAGGAAATTAAAAAAATATAACTCTAAAAATTTAAAGGATATTAAGCTATAATCGAGGTAAATTATTGCCTTTCATACTCACTCTTTTCTGTAGAAATTTGGCTCAATATTCAGACTTAAACTTAATTTATTAAAACTTGAGAATGAATTGACACGATTTAATAAAATAGAGAGTAGTGACTGCTGTGAGCTATTAATTCAAATTCAATAAAATAATTACCTTATAGTGGAAATGGTTTAATCAAATTTATGACTTATCTC
>JAQGBR010000392.1:0-13658 GCA_034698525.1 Achipteria nitens | reverse complement strand
TTTTGTTTCGATATGTTTTGATTGAATCTAAACTGGTTTTCACTAAATATTTAAATATTTTCAACTTTTATTTAATCCAAATTTAATCATTTTTGAATCAATTGAATCATTGATAGTAAAAAAGCAATGAATCAGGTAACATTTTATAAAACTCCTAATTGACTTAAGTAACATGTCATAATTTATTTTATATTTTAAAATTAATAGAATATCAGTTAATTTTCTATCGATACATGTTCGGTGCAGCACAAAAATTTAAAATAACATTGTAGGTAAAAAAGCAATGAATCAGGCAACATTTTATAAAACTCTTAATTGATTTAAGTAACATGTTATAATTTATTTTATATTGTTAGAGAGTAGGCCCCTTCTGGGTCTACTCTCTATGAGGGGTACCAGTACCACTTTTACTAGGCGTTTAACAATTTAATATACATTTCACAATTGGGAGATATCAATAACAGTCACGAGTTTAACAGGGATGTCTAACCAAAGATTCGTAATATCAGGTCTATTGTAGTCTCCCCCTCTTATTCTACTATAAAACCACTGCACCTTATGAACAAGACCCCCGTTTCAATTTTCATTAGTTTTTCATTGAAATTCAATTCTCAAATGCATTGCTTTACGGCAGTGCTTTCAAGTGAGCTGATTGGCCTGTGAATTTCCAGACTCTATCTTTCATTGGTTAACTTCAATAAAGATTTTTGAGTAGAATTAAATCTAATTATTTCGAGATTTTAACCATAAAAATTATATTTTCTTTTTAAAATTTTAAAGAACAACATGTGTTCTTTAAGTCTACCAAATATTTTTACAGTGTTTTTTGTTGTTTAATTGTTATCACAGTTTTTATAATAGGTGACAGTGATAAACATTTGGTTGACTTCACTGACGTATTTTAGTGATGTATCAGTGTGCTATATTTAGTTCAGGCATAAGGACTGTATTAAATAATGCTTTTAGTTATTAATAACTAAAATAGAGATCCTTATTCATAGTCAGGGGCTGTAACAGGTATTAAAAGTGCTATTCATTTATAATAAGGGAGGCCTCTTCCTCCTGTCATTACCCCCCACTCAAGACTTTTGAGTCCTCTCAAATGTGAATCACAATTCGTTTGAATATGTGGATTAATTATTGTGAGATTGCATTCATTGTGTTTGGTTTAAATATAGTAAAATAACAAACAAATAAATTGGATTATATATAAATTAAACATATTAAGATAAAAGAATATATAGATATTATATAGTAAAATAAAATTGATTATATATGGATTGGATATAGATTATAGATAATGTTTTTTTGCATAAGTGTTACTTTTTATTCTGAACATAAGAATTATAGCGTGATCTTCTGAAGATTTACTCTTTGATTTTCTTTAACTGCTTATTAATGCATATCACCTTTTAGACATCGGGTTCAATTGAGTACTTTTAACTATTATGTATTTAAGGTGGATCCATAGATATAATGCAATCTATTTTTTCTCATTTATTTCAAACGCTTTGGAATAAAAATCACCTTTTAGACATTAGGTTTTATTTAGCGCATTGTCGGCTAATTGACCTACATGCAATTGGTGTTGTTTTATTTTATAAATATCGTTTGAAACATATCTGGTTTTCATTTGTTCTTCCCAACCTCTGGTAATTTTTAACACCTTTTATACATAAGTTTTATATAGTACTTTATTTGTTTCTTGACCCGCATGCAATTGGTGTTATTTTTATGCGTTAAAAACGATTAACTGTTAGTAAATTCTCTTAGATTATCAGAAATTACTACGCCCATAATTCCCATATTCCTGCAATAAAAGATATTTTTATGTTTACATTTTCATATACAAATCGCGTCTCTTTATGGCATTTGGTGTTACTACAATACAATTTTTTGAAATTTATAATAATCATAACTTTTGATATCCCGTCATTACTTTTAAATTAATCTTCTGAAATGTTTGCATTTTCGTGGCGATCCTTCCTCGGTTGTAATACATAGCTGGTATTTCTTCCACGAAATAATTTGATTATCTGGTATCCATTGAATATTTAACCATGATCGTGAGGGCTCCATTGAACGACAATCTTTTTCGAACAGTCTGCAATTTGGTTTTCTCTATAAAATTTATTCTTATAAAGGTGTGATAACACGATACTATAAATCCGATAATTTCCACTGATTAATAAGTATAATTTCGTTAAAATATCATCTTGATGACTTGTTGACCTAAATATTTTTATTATGTACCTTCCATGACACTTGGAAATGTAATTCATTTTTAACTTGTTTTATCATTACTCTATTAAATGATAAAATTTATATATATATATTTTAATTCCCACTACCTCCTACTTCACTTCGTTTAGTTAAACAACTAAATTGTTTAACTATTCTTAAAAAATAGACGATGAGTATTTTATATCTTAAAGTGTTGGAGTCGTCACCCGAACACTTTATAAAATATTTATACTCGTTTTATCTATTTTCTAAATATAGACTTGGATCCTAAGTCTATTCTCCCATCGTTTGTTAGCCCAGCTAACTTAACCCATTTGTTAGTCCCACTAACCATATCTCTCCATAGTCGACTATAAGTATTGAAAGACAGAGCGAGCCATTCTCTGTCAAGATAACCTAATATCTTTTAAAAGCTATAATCTAGCTTATTTTACTGGGAATATTAAAACCATGTCTACCCCGTTGGACAAATTTTTCCACTTAAATCTTTATCTGTTCTCTTATTAAATTTAATTTTAATTATTGCTTATCTTCAATAAGTTATGAAGTATGCCCGTTGCATTGATTATTAATAACTCTGTATACTTTTACGGACATTATTAAGTTCAGGGGTCTAGAGTCCCTGAGTTCGAGTTATATTTAATAATTTTGTTTAACAGAAAAGAATAAACATTATATTTTCACTAAATACAATTTCACAACTAATTTTTAATAGTTCAATTTTAATATATGAATTACTTAAACTTTTGTACATAATTACTCTTATTTTATTATCTTCTTATATCTTGGCCGTCATCTGTTTAACTAAGTATATTATGTTCCTCATTTACAAATCTCTTTGGAAAAGATATAGTGGAAATCCTCTAAAATTAATTAAATCTTTCATTAATAAACTCCTATTTCGTGATGATTTTAATTTCACTTTATTTAATTCTGAGACTTATTTTAACTTATACGCTCATTGTTTATAATGTAATATTTTAAAAATAATTTGAGTTCTTTCTTAATATGCATTTCATTTTTATGCTACAGTTACCCTTTAACTCGAGAGCAAAAGATTACCCATTATTTTTTATTTATAATAACATATTTATTTTGCTGTTATTTGCTGCTTAAAACTGTGGTTATAAGTTATTGCTTTATCATTTGATACCATTTGGTTAAATTTTTATTTTTAAATAATTTGAAATATA
Source organism: Achipteria nitens (assembly GCA_034698525.1). Taxonomy (NCBI): domain Eukaryota; kingdom Metazoa; phylum Arthropoda; class Arachnida; order Sarcoptiformes; family Achipteriidae; genus Achipteria; species Achipteria nitens. Next base: position 10,221 of record JAQGBR010000392.1, on the reverse strand, counting down.
TTTGATTTTATTTACTCTATTTTGTAGGAAATTTTAATTTTTTAGCATTCTTCAATTTTAGGTTATCAATCTATTCTTATACAAATTATTATTCTTGATAAAATTTGTTGTCTTTCTCGGTTAAATTATAACACCTGTCAAATACTATATAAACTGAATAGTATCGTAACTATTGAGTTATATTTTAAAGAAGTTATTTTCTATTTTTTTAATTGATTATTAAATAAATACTCCTTTTATATTCATTAAAAATTCGAGTCCCTTATAAATTAATTTAAAATAAATAACTAAATCCGATTAAATATTTGATTATTGGAAGTTTTTTTTTTAAATATAATTTATCGAGTGCATTTGAATAATGCACTTCAACCAAATTCCATCTTGGTTTTAATTCTAATCTATCAAATATCGTTTGAACCATTGAATTAAATTATTTTACTTGGATTACACAAAGCCAATAAAGATTGTTATCGGGTATCTTGGAGCTATTATGAACAAGGACAGTTATTGTTTCTAATATATTTTAATTGACACTACCAACTTTTAAACTTTTCCCCTCAATTAAAGAAACATTTCTATTTAATCATGTTTATTTTTTCCAAAAATTCAAGGCTGAGAATACAGAATCTTAAATCTGTATTCTCCTGATATATGCTTTGGCTACACTTAATATTGATAATATAATCGTAGCCTTCGAATTGAATTTTGATCTTACAATCGGATTCAGAAGAATATGGACAGGTTAATGCAAATTTAAAATTTTATAATTATGATTGTAGCATTCTAAAATACAAATAAATTGCGTCAAAACAATGCTAATCTAAAAAGAATTTTTGCATTGAATGTGTTTTTGTTAAAAACTTTTTATCCCTTAATTGTATATCATATGATATTTTGAAATAAAACAAATTTTTAATTTTTGAACTAGCTTGTTTAAAACTTTTTTCACCTATTAATTATTCTATACCCAAATAGCTTCTTCTAATAAATATTATTTGAAGCTTATAATTTTCAACGTTAAAAAATGTGGCACACACTTTTCTAACATAGCCGAATGGGCTCAACACCTCTTAATAAACCAATTATAGTTTAGAATACAATTTATGTTTATTTATTAAGTGACATATTAAGGTTTTTATGTATTTGTCATTTTTTAAGCCTGGCGCCTCTATTTCAATAACAAAAGAGTTGAAACAACGATTTTGGACAATTTGGACCCTTTTCTTTCAGTAGCAGATATGACAAAATAATAATGCGCTTATGTTAAACAGGGCTTGGAAACTGCTTTTACATGGAGTTAACATTTTTTATATGAGTCGCTCTCATAAATACCAAAGTCTACTTTAAATTTGTCAAAATATAATATCCTATTTTAAAGTAGAGATCTCTTTCTATTTTTTATTAAATATTTTAGATAGACTAATTTGATTTAAACCTTTCTGTATTCTAATTATAGTTTAAGTATTTGAAGTAGTTAATCAATATTTATTTAACAATATTTCTTATATTCTAATAGTATTAGTCATACAGAGGGGTGTCACTCATAGACTAACAGTCTAATCCGATTTTCTTAATTACACAACAATTAATTGTAAGTAAATGGACGATGCTGGTCTTATTTTTATAATTTTGAATTAGATCTTTTTAAGAGTATTAATTTAATTTAACATAAAATTTCATCAGTTCTGGCTTTTTCAGGTAAATTTTTGCTATTATATTGACTTGTCCGGAGACACAAAAAATGTTTATGAATTTGAATTGAACATGTTAATTCGTCCAGAAAGTATTCGTAAAATGTTTGGTAGTATTAGACTAACTTAACGTATATTAAATGGGTACTTTAATGTAAAATTTAAAATTTTATTTTTAGCATGTTCATATTTAATTTTAGTAGATATTTTTTGATTCCCTTTAAAACTCACTTTTTAGTCGATATTTTGATTTTCTTTGCCTACTTTAGTTATTTTATTGTGATTTTGATAAATTTTAGTGGATTTTAATGCAAAGTAACTAAATTGAACTGTACTTAAATTGAACTCGTTACCAATTTTACAGAATTGGGATTAAGAAAATCATAATTTTGGTAAAAGAATGGATATACCAATTATTCCAATGTCAAATCAATCTGATCAATCAAATGTTGAGTTAGCAAATCCTCAACGGGGTCTATTAGGCCAAATTCCCAGCATTGGGTCAAGAATTTTTAGTAGCCTAAGTAAATATTTATTTCGCTTTTTTTTTCATTTTCATTTTAATTTTTCTGTCTCCCAGTAGGTTTGGTTAAAGGAACTACAGGGCACCTTGATCACCCAGATCAAATTGAAAAAGATTTACTGGAACATGACCAAGAATCAAATGGGTCAGATTCAAAATCTTCAAATAAAGATTCATATGAAAGTGTTATTGATCCTACGGACCAATTAAATTCAAGTTTGAAGGGTCAAACACACGTGCTTATTTCTACCGTTTCTGAATATCGTGAAGGGTCTGAATCTGTAGACTCTGACCCATCTATTGAAAGGGAAGTTAACGAATTTTTCAGTTTTCTAAACTCAGATGAGGGTAATTAAACATCATTTTCCTTAATTATTAATAAAAATTATTTGAAATTTAGAAACCAATGATTCTATGGTTTCTATGGAAATCGAGATTTTGGGCCAGACTCAAGAATTAAGAATACTTAATTATAATGATGAAAATAATCTAACTAATGAATCGCGCGAAGCCACTGACTATTCAAATGGCAATTTCGGTAGATGTTTTTATATAAATATTTTGATCTTTTATTTATTGTTCAGATAACCAAGATGCAGATTTGACTTTTATAAAACTTATTTTTATGAAATTTTCAAATAATCATATTTTTTATCTAATCTGTGTACCACGATAAATTTGTGAATTTTCGATATTTTCTCCAATAAAGGAATTATACTCAGTCTATCTTCTTAAAGGTCAATGAATGGGTATTGAATAGTATTGTGTAAACAGATTAGAAAACAATTAATATCAAAGTTATTTTAGAAACGCTCACTATTTTTCTAACCAAATAACTTCTGATAAAACTCTTCCAAACTATTCCTATGAATTAAATATCCCAGGAGAACGTCATTCAAATATGCAATCTCAAATATGCACTGTTTATAAAATACTTGAGCGTGACTATCCAATTTTATAACAGAGTTAAAACGAATTTGCTTAAATAAAAGGCTTCTGGACTAAACCCACTTCGAAAGTCATCAGAATATTAAATAAACCAATTTATTGAGAAAAATATTAAGTGACCATGTTACATTACGAATAATCTACTCTCGAGATCTCCTTTGAATGGATAGACAAAAAACTGATGTAATAATCAATAATTAAACGATTATAGAATAAGTGAACCCCAGTTAATACCCATTTTGTTAGACTTTCAATACATTGATTATCAAGAATTCCAGATATATGTTATAAAAGACAATAGATAATAGATTGGTGCCATTGCTGCTAATCTACTAAAATAGTGTCTTGCAACAAAACTCATTCTTTGTTTTGAATTATCCATATTTTTAAATAAAATCCCGCTCAGCATAATGGTCAAGAAAAGTCCTCTACGAGCAAAGAAGCCTATTATATATATCGTATTTTTGTCAGAGTTGTTATGGCCATCAGATAGGGCATTTGATTTTTCTGTACAATTTCACAGACGTATCGGGTTAAAACTGAATTATCACTCGTAAAGGATTAAAATAATAACTTGGTAGTTTATGCTTGTTTTCAGATGATTTTGTCATTTTTGGGTAAAATATTAAATTAAAATTATTTCCATTTTTCAATCAATTTTTGACAATCCAATATTGTCATCAAAAGAATGAACAAGATCCAAAAATTATCAAATTCAAAAATAATGAATCAAATGTGTTAATAGTGAATACACAATAATAATCAATTCAATTTAAATTATTTATAACTCAATTATAAGGAAACATGATAATTTTTAGAAGTTACTGTAATGTAACATTACATTTGGCCCTATTGCTTGATTTAAAATGATCTTCTTCCTGGCAAACGCAAATGTTCATCAACTCAAATTACCTCAAAAGTAGTTTCAACGTAAGTTTGTCCAGATATATAAATTAAAATGTAAAATCGAGTAAAACATTAAAACACTTTAACTTGTATGGTTTGCTCTAAATAATTTTTCAAACTAAGTTAATGGAAAGGGATCTAAAGGATTATAAAATTGTAATTAATATCTCGTAATTTATGAATATTTTATGTAAGAAAAAGGGTTTCTTCAGATTTATCTTAAAGTAACTCTAAAAACCATAATTATAATAATAATATATATTTCCTGTCAACAGTTCTATAAATTAAACAAAAATCAACTAGATCATTAAATAGAATATTTGTTTATAAAATAATAGAATAAATAGGCTAATATTTTGAAATATTTTAATTAAGATAAAAATCGTTTTCTTAACTAAAGCTTACGGTAGTTTTGACTCAAATGCGGAAATTCTCTGAAATTGTGTCAGCTAATACCCTAGAACCCCAGAATATAAGCGGAATATTAACAAAATTCAGTGTTCATTTGTATGTCTGTAAAAATAAAAATCACTGAAAAGACTGAAAAAATGTTTGTTATGTAACCACAAATCTAAACAATTTATTTTATTTTAATTAAGTTCACAATTAATTGAAACACTTGTATCGTAAACTAAGCCATTAATCAAAGGATGAAAAACAATGTCATGAATCTTTTAAAATTGGTAACTAGGATATTGGAAAAAAAGCCGGATTTTTAATTAAATTAAACGATGAATTGATTAGATTTTTTATCTCCAGTATTAACAACAATGTATTCAAGTGAATCTTAATCTTTAAATTATTTAATTATCAATTGATCGGCAAATTATTGATTCAATTATCATATCATTCCTGAATTTTTATTTGATATTAAAATTTATAGAAAACTTTAAGGCACTTAAAGCTTGAATTATTTTTTAATTAAGCAGAAATAGATGCTTTCCTATTCTCTTATTAAAATTATTATTCAATACGTAACAAACTTATTATTATTGTTTCAGTAATTAATTAATTGCTTTTTATTTATCAATTAGTTTTGAATTTTCTATCAATTACAAAACTGTTTCTGGGTATCAAATTTTTGCAGTTTTTCAGGTCTAGTGGTGATAACCTAGGACTGATCAAGTATCGAGTATTCCATCACTGACACTCATTCTAAACTTTTCATTAAACGGATGCAATATTTAATTGATTATCAAATCACTTGTTAGTTTTTAAGACATCACAAATTTATTTGGTTTATTAAATGTATTTATATAAAAAGTAATTCCTGAAAAATCAACTTGTTATTAAATTATAAAAATTAGTGTTTAGGCAAATATTTTTATTATCAAAGTCATAAGTGAAATCCCTATAAGTTTCTAAATAATTCTTTTGGATCTCATGAGTGTAAACAATACCCATTCTCTATGAACTGGTTCGCCATGTTAATCATTAGGAATTAGAGTTCTTAGACATGTCGTCGCACATTCTGAATATTTCCCAAAATTATTCTTATTGCCCCCACATCCTCCATATATGAAAACAACACACCGGTTCTTGATTGAATTGTAATAGAATCGAGCAAAACCACGACCACATGGCCCACGTTCTTTTGGTTGAGTACATATTTCTGTTGTATTCAACTTATTTGGTGTTGTAAAGGTGGGTGTTTGGGAATTTTCTTCTGACAGCTCCGGATTGATTCGCTCTTCCCCTTTAGCTTCTGAAGATATATTTCTGTCAGATATGATTATTTTGCTCTCATTCTTGTAATCATTGTTTAAAATTGAGTTAACACAATCCTTATTTGTCAACTGTTTCATGGTTAAGAGAACAGTTAATGTTATAATTACAATGAAAATAATCGCCTTTCCCGGACTGAATACTGTCCTAGTGGGTCCTATTCTGGATTGATTTATTATTTCAAACTGCGGTCTCTCGCTGTCAAACATTTTAAGAAAACGAACACTTGTTTCTACTCTTTACTGGACAATGAGTTTTGAACAAAGATTGAGAGTAACTACGAGTCAAAACAAGCATTCATTTGGTTAGTTGTTTAGAGTGAGATTGCGTTGAATTCCAAGAATTATTTGGTTGTAGGCAATGATCAAGATACATTTTTGAGAGATTTTATCATTAAATCTCTTTTTATTTTTATTTATTTTTAATTAAGTTTTCAATTTGATCAAGTAACTAGATATGTTTATTGTTACGTCACTTTTCGGTTATTCATCTCTTCAATTAATGGAGACTATATCTTGGTCATCACTTTTTAATAGGATCGCATATTAGCATGTTGTTATGTGATCTGAGCATACTTAATATTACGAAGAGATTAATTGATAGTAATATTATTCTGCTAATTGGCACTTATTTATTGAACATTTCAGATGAATGTCTTATCAGGGTCTATCATAGTTTTACTCACTAATTTAAATAAACTAATACAGATAATCTAACCCTATTTGTATTTTGTACCAAATGATTTTATCATTTATTTATTCGTAAGACTTGCAAAACCTAACAGCCAATAGTTAGACCAATCACTCATTAGCTCATTAAACTTAGTTTCGAATAATTATATTGATTTCATATTTTGTTTTCTCTATTCATTGTTTTCCAATGTGATTAACTGAAAAGAAATTCATTTTCGAGTTCAATATGTCGGACATTTTTTTGTCAATAGAGAGACATTTGGATGCTCTGAGGCAAAGTATAGTCCTTCTCTCTGGATCTGACAGTTTTAACACTGCATTGATCAATGAACTGGTAGATCAAGGTAAAGACCTTCAAAGGAAATTACAAGAAAGGGATGAGTCGCTGCAATATTGTCGTAAACTTTTTGGGGATTTCAGAAAAGAGATTTTTGAACTCAAAAAAATAAATTCAGAACAAAAAAAGCAAATTCAGAATTTAAATCGTATGAACCGCAAGTATGTCTATATATTTTAGTGTATTTAATTTTTTTTATTTATTCTAAGTCAAATCTTATTCTAGGTTATTGAATAATGAAACCATTAAAAAAGAAATTAACGAAGAATCTATTGAATTAATCCAAAAGGAGCCCACCCAGGGATGTTCTACCCGTTCTGTCAAAGTAGAACGTCGGGAGTAATATTTGGAAATTATGATCTTAATATTTAAAATTTAATATTCAGTTTTTCTCAGAATAAGTTCTCTAAAAATGATTTTTATTTGAATTAAAAATTATAAATTTTTATTTGAATTAAACCGGAATTGATTTTATTTATACTATGGGTTCTAATTACCTAACTTTATTAAACTGGAGCAGATTATTGAAGAGGGGTGAGCTCTGTAGTGATGTTCCATCAAAATGATGATAAGAGTGACAATTGTAATAACACAATACCATTTAAGCCAGTACTGGTACACTTCAAGTGCTCAAAATAGAGCAAATGTGCTTTGGGCTAGCATTCAGTTAACTCAAAACTGAATTAGGATCCCATTACTGTCTGTGAGGTGTAGCCCGTGGCAATTCATTTGATGGGGTCTTGACACTGGTCTCATTCTTTAATTGTATGTAATCCAACAGGACATCCATTTCTATTGTTTTTTATACCAAAACATATTTGACTGATAGAACACAATATTTTCACACTTTATAGATCTTTATTTTCTAAAATAAAGTGACGCTATCTCTCTCCCTCTCTTGAAGGGTTCAATCATAGATCATTTCCCAAATATTCGTAAATTATTTACCCTAAAATCTTGGTTATTATTCGTTTTCATGTATAATTTGAAGATCATTGATTGGCAAGACATGGTAATAATTTTGTTATATAAGCCGTTTTGCATATATGCACTCTTCTTTTATAAGTCGTTGGTCTACATTTTTAACCTCGATCACATTTTGTTATATGATCTGATACTTATACATGATTTTTTCGGTAATAGTATTTCTGGTATATAATCATGTTATTTTCTATATATGTCTGTTAATTTCTTTGATTATATAATTTATGAAATAATTATAACAAAGAAAATATTTATTATCTGCTAATAATCATATCATATGAATTTGACCCTGGTTATCTCATCATAAATTTTGATCAATAACTACATAAGGCTTATGTTATAGCTTATAATTTGTGAATTATTTAAAATCACTTTCGTTGTTATTAACCTGCGTTTTAATTGGTTTAAATAGATTAAACCCAAATGAAAACTTTGATTAATTTAAATTAGCCTTTCGTTTGAGATAACAATAGAGAAGTACCTATTCTCTGAAAAGAAGTTTTTCCGATATTATCTGATCCATATTCCAAGCCTAAATATTTTGGAATTCGCTTAAAATTAATTATTAATTCTAACAAATTAGCAAAAACAATTTGGAATAATTTTATTATAAAGTGAACATGATCATCATTGGTTACACCAATTCAATATAAAAATGATCATCATTGTTTACCGACACTATTACTATGAAAATATTATAATTATTAAATTTAAAAATGATTTAAAATTCATTGATCTTTGAAGATAACCTGAAAAAGAATTGAATGATTACCCATGGTCATTGTTTGTTTTCCATTGGAATGCCCTTGTTCATTTTAACTTCAATTATACATTATTTTATTAAAATTTTTCAGTATTATTTAATTTTCCCTTGTTGTTAATGTACTTTGCAAGTAGCTCTCATTATTCTGTTTTATTATTTAAATTGGTTTGATCAATTGTTTTCCAATGAGATTAATTATTGATTTTGAAATAATATTTGCATTGGTCTTTTGATATCCACCACTGGTCAACATGACAATTGGTATTTGAAGTTTTTGTGCAAAATCAAAAACCATTTCATCTCTCATTATTAAATTGTTTTCATCAACTTTTAATTGTCCCAGGGGATCGCCTATGAGTATATCAGAGCCTGCGTTATAAATAATAAGTTTTGGCCGCAATTCTTGAATTGTTGGTGTGATATCCTCAATATTTTTTGCTAATATTGAAATATATTCCTCATTTGTTGTATCGGAGTTAATTTCCACCTTTCTATCGATCATTAATTTCATGATATCCTCCTTTGGATAAATTTGTGTGTTATACATATCCATAATAAAAATATGTCCCCTTTTATCCGGTAATAGCAGATACTTGTCCATTTCATGACCATTGCCTTGGTGAGCATCAAGATCAATAATCATAAATTTAAAACTTTTGTCGACATTTTCCCAAAAATATTTAATTATGAGACTAATATCAGCAAAGAAACAGAAACCCATTGCTTGAGTACTGGACGCGTGATGAAAACCACCGCCTAAATTAACTGCAGATCCTTCGATAAATGCCTGACTGGCCGCTAGTATACTACCCGCTGTCTGCCATTTAAATGGTTGAATCAGTTTTTCTTGTAGAGTCTGATTAGGGAGAAACCTTAAAATAAATATTTCAGCAGCTCTTGCAATTATTATTTTTGAATTATGAATATCTTCAATAAAGGTTTTGGTGTGATGCAGAGCTAGGCTTTCCTTATCCATTGGTTTCTTCGGTGAGATTGTGTCGAATTGGCTTCCAAGATATTTTTGAAGAATTTGATGTATTTTTCCCCACTTTTGGGTATCAAAGTTATGTAAACTTTCCAAACCATAGAATTTAATATCGTAATTATGATTATAAACAATTGGATAATATTTTTTATCCACACTATCCACTGAACTCCTTTGGAATTCAAAATATGTCTTGCTCATTTTAGAAAATTTAGGGAGTTAGAGACGAACAACGAAGGAATAAAATTTTTATATAAATCAATTATTCTGATTTATTATATTTGGTTTTAATTTTTTGGTTGAGAAATATATTTTTGCCAATAGTTTTTGTACCTATTAGCACAATATGTTTCCAGAACTTTTCTTTCTGTTGTTTTAGCTTTCAAAAAAAATGATTTCCCAACGGATATTGAGTTCTTTGGTTTAGCTATCTAATTGTCGATTAAATATAACTTTCAATTTATTTTTGTTTCCTTTTGTTAATCAATATTCTTGCTATTGCTTTATTATGGTCTTCTGCTTTTTTATCAATTAAGTTGTGAGTAGGTTATAAAGAATAAATAGTGTTTAAAAAGGATCAATATTTCTGATTTATATCATAAGCTTAATATTTCTTTCAGTCAATTCTTTTCATTTTAGTTGTTTTCAATTATTTTTTGAATTTTTT